>SZWC01005861.1:13965-72984 GCA_023375785.1 Penium margaritaceum
ACACATATAGGTGCTTTCACGGGAAATGTAGATAGAGTTGTGAATCGCTAAACCATGGTTTTTATTAGGTAGTGAAAATGTCACTGAGATCCTTCCACGTTCTTTCCCATGTTGAAGAATAATTATACACTATTCTGTCTATGGACAACTGGTAAAATGAAATTGTGACGTAACGTCCACGAAGGTACCATGAAACTTCCAAGTGACTACTTTGGACATGTACACTGAATGAAGGGTGAATTTTCAGGGGTGATTAACCATAAATGGGCATCCTCTGCAGTTGCGTTGTCATCTCTAGGTCATCACATTCGTATCCTTGTTACACTTTCAGCTATCGTCTCCACCCTCGCAGGTGCGGCCCTTGTTGGGGTTGCTTGCCTTATCATCTCTTACTCTTCCTCTGTGGCAGTCATCGCAACTTCAGCAGCAGCTGCGCTTTCATCCTTGTTTGGCTTGTGACATTTGCTCTGATGATCTCTTGACCACCTGCCCCTTGGTTGTCTTTCTCTTTCTATCCTCTCTTCTCCCTTGTGGCCATGTGCGTGCATCCATATTTGTTGCCTTGCAGCAATGACCTGGTCAGCCACACCCATCTTGCATTTCCACACCCTCTGGGGTAGGGGAAATTCTGCCGGAAAGGGAAAAAAGAAACTTCAGTTGGGTTTCAATCGCTCACCATGCCTGTTGATGACGACTAGTATGCTGCACTTTGGGAAGAGCTGCAGCGAGAGCAAGCTGCTCTCCAGACAGCTCTCACTGCTCAGCGCACTACAGAAGAAAAGCTGTGCATTGAATAGGGTGAAAAGGAAACATTCGCCGACCACATTGCTGATTTGGCCCTCAATCGCCTGAAGCCTATACTGCGCTCCATGCCCTCTACATCCACTGCATCTGGCATTGCTGCTGCATTCTCCAACTCACCTGCTTCCGCATCAAGTACTACTAGCTCTCTCACTTCTGACCCTCTTGCTGTTGTAGTTACCGTAGGTGCTGCCACTCCCAAAGCCCTCGCACAACCCACGCATCGCAAACCTGATTTTGATTCCGCACCACCACACTTTGCCTCCACCCTCACCTTTTGTTCCTGAGAGGTTTGCTTCATTGCTTGGGCATAGGGCAAACAACTTTGGGAGTACTATCACGAGCTCAATCCCTCTGCAAGCCCTCCTTTCATGCCCACGGATGCTGAGTCTGTGTGTGCTGTCCGTACTCTTATCCGCACTGGGTCTGATGCTCTCATTGATGAGAAAGGGTCCTACAATGCTGACACAGCCCGTCGCACGCCTGTTGACCCTGTTGGCACTTATGTACTCATCATGCACCGCACCACTATCATCGGACATGCAGCACAAAGTGTACTCACCGTCCAATTCAACACGCTTTCTATGTGTACTGATGAGACTGTGAATGCCTTCTGGGCCGGTAACCTTCGTCTTTTACGTGATCTAGGCAAAGTGGCGCATGGACAGCTTTCTGTCGTTCTCTTTATCGTCAACGGCCTCATCCCCAAGTTGTCAGACATCTTCACAGAGGTGAAGGCATCTGAGCTTGAGCGTCTTACCTCCGAGCCTGTTCCTATTGATGCCCCCTCCCCCCCTCCCTGACATTGGGGCCCTCTGGGAGTTCACCTCCCAGCGCCTCATCGACGAGTGGAGCCCCCTCCAAAACAAAAGCATCCACCATGCAGCAATAGCAGCTGCCACCACCGCCCTCCCTTCCACTTCCTCTTCTTCCACCTCCTTGTCATCTCCCTCTACCTCAGCCACATCCCTCCTCAGCCCACGGGGAGGGGGGGTGGCCGTAGAAAGGGGAGGGAAAAGGGCACCGGCGGCTCCGGTGCCGGCGGGCAGGCCGGTCGGGACAAGGGGAAGGGCTCTGGCAGCGCCCCCTCGTCCGCATCTTCCCTTAGTACAGTCACATGCTGGAACTGTGGCGCCACTGGGCACTCTGCACCAAAGTTTCCAGCTCCACCAGACAACGAGCACCATGCATCGGCCATGCGGGTGCATTGGGCTCTTCCGGTACCACTGGGACCTCTTCTCACGCCACCACCTCCATAGCTCCTGCCAGGCGCAGTTCCCCCATTGTTGTAGACGTTGCCGCCTACAGCACAACTGCAGCCCCGCCACAACTGCCTTACCCCTTGGGGTGGCCCCCAAGGTATGAAGGGCCAGTCTACTACGACCCCCCTTGCGGGTCCTATTTGCCTCCTGCCTAGGCGTCTCCCATGCACCAGCCCCGGCATCCCTCCAACAGTATTGTCATCACTCTGTGCCCGTCTGAGGACAAGCGCCTTCTCACACGCCTTCCACCAACGTCACCTTCGTGATCAAGGAGGTGAAACTGGAAGCTCTGGGTTAGAGTCATTTGCGTGCATCATCAATGGGGAGTTATGTGGTCTTGCATCTGGTCATGTTCTCGGGTGTCCTCCTGTTGATGTCTCATGGATTCAACAGTGTCAGTAGATTTGACTACCCCGCTTTCTTGCCACCTGCAGCCAACGTTTTTCCCCACACACTGTCATTGTCGCTGTGAGTCTTGACCCTTCCACCATTTGTGCATCGGGTGGCTTCGGGATCCTTGACTCTAGAGCCACCCACCGCATGACCTCGTCACGTTCATCCTTTGTCTCTCTTGGCCCTGTTGGCTCTGTTCGTTTCGTTTGCATTGGCTCTGACCAACTGCTTCTTGTTCAAGGAGTTCGTTTTGTCCACTTTGTGGGCCCCAGGGGGGAACGTTTCTTGCCTGATGTCCTGTAGTTTCCATAGCTTGAATTGAGTCTTCTCTCTTTCACGACGCTTGACGACCAGGGCATGGACTTCTCCTCTAGTCGCGGCATTGTCTCCGTCTCCCATCGCACCTCCGGATGCGTCTTACTATAGGAAAAACACTGTGACCGCTTGTTCGGTGTCCCATCCTTTGCATCCGTTCCTGATGCTACTACCCACGTGCACATTGCTTGCTCTCTCTTCCCTCTGCACGTGCATCTACTGCGACGTCGCTTGTGCTACATCCACACTACTTCCATCAACACCCTGATGGTGTGCTTTCCGTGGATAGTCTTGATGCTGCTACTGTCCCTGTCCCTTGCCCTCCTGATTGCCTTGACTGTGCTCAAGGAAAAATTCACCCGTCCCCTTTCCTCACCTCTGAGTCTCGCACATTCCTTCCCTTTGATCTCCTACATGCTGATGTCATGGCTCCTCTTCCTCATGAGGTTCTTGGGGGGGTTGGTCGTTGCATTCTCTGTCTCACTAACAACTTTTGTCGCATTCTGTAGGTCTTTTCTCTCAACAAAAAGAGTGACGTTTCCTCCACTCATGAGTCTTGGCTTCCTCAGGCTGAAATCTCATGTGGTCGTTGCCTCCTTATCTTCCGTTGTGACCGTGGTGGTGACTTCATGGGACCCACTGCTTGCTTCCTCACATCGTCCAGGGTGAACATTGAGGCTACGGCTTCCTCAACACCCTAGCATAATGGCGTCTCTGAACACTAGACCAGGACCCTCACTGATGGTGTCCGTATCCTTCTCATCACATGTGGCATCCCTCCTCTCTTCTCTTTTGAGGCCATGTCCTACATGGCGTGGGTTTGGAACTGTGTTCCCCACAATCCCCTTCCTCATCTTGTTATCCCTTTTGAAATTTGGCTTGGGCGTCGCATGAACCTTTGCCTCGCTTGTGTCTGGGGCTGTGTCATTGTTGTCTGGCTCCCCAAGGACCTTCGCGACAGAAAACTCAATCCGCGTGGCCGTCTCTACACCTTCCTTGGTGTCTCTGCCCTGTCTGAAGCATGGCACTTTTGGGACCCCCACCACGCCCGTGTTGTTAAGTCTTGCGATGCTCTCTTCTTTGAGAACGTCTTTCCTCATGACCTATCCTGTGTCTGTTTGCCCTCTTATCTGTCCTAGCTCTGGCCGCTTGGGGGGGGTGGGTCGGTATTAGCCTTTGGTCTCGCGGGGGTGCCGCCAGCTCCAGCTGGTGCGATCCCGTCCTCCTCTGTGGCCCCTTCTTCTTATGTGACCTCCTCTTCTCCTCATCTCTCTCCCTCTTTGTTTTCTAACATGATTTCCAACATCCGGCCTTCTCCCTCTGTATCCTCTGAGTCCGTGCTAGCACCTCTTAACGCTCCACCAGCGTCCACCGACATCCCAACACAGTCTCCCCCACATGTTGTTCTTCACTCCCCTCCAATGTCTCATTTGCAGTCCTCTGCGTCCGCTGGTGAGACAGCGTCCCCTCCTGTCACTGATGTCCCTCTACTTGGATAGGGTCGTACACCCGCGTAGGAATCCTTCGCTCACTCCCATCGCTTTCTTCCTCAAAGCCCACTCAGCCTTCCCAGCGTCGCACTTGTTCCAGTGCATCCTCCACTGTAGCTGGCTCCTCTTCTAGATCTACTGGGCTAGATGCACTCGGAGTTGCTGTCAGCGTGGTCCACCCTAACTCAGCCGTGGGGTATGCACTTGTAGCTCATGAGTTCCACAGTGCCCTTGAGGCTCTTGTCGCCTTCTACGTCATTACCTGTTTTGCATCGAGTGGACTTCCCCTACTTCCACTAGAGTCCACTACCGTACGCCAGGCAAGAGAGGCAGCTGACATTAATCTCTGGGAAAAGGCCATGCACGAGGAGCTCATCGCCCTCAAGGAACATGAGGTCTTTGAGCTTGTCAATCTCCCAACAGGTCGCAAGGCCGTCTCGGCTCGATGGGTTCTTTGACATAAGCTGAAGCCTGGCGGTACGATCAACAGGTATAAAGCCCGACTTACCGCCATGGGATTCTCTCGCATTCCAAGCATCAACTTTGATGAGAAGTTTGCCCCAGTCGTATGATACACCATGGCCAGAGCTCTCCTGAATCTAGTCACCCAGCACAACTAGGAACTGGAGCAAATGAATGTCAAGAATGTGTTCTTACACCAAAAAAAAACTAGATGAGGAGATCTACATTGTGCAATCCCCAGGTTTCACCGATAGCACGAACAAGGTCTTGCAGGGGCGCAAGCTCTTGTACGGGCTCAAGCAGTTACCTCGTTGTTGGAACAACGAGATCTCATCCACACGAGAGAGGGGTGAGTACCGTCGTAGCACTATTGATCAAGCACTCTTCTTGAGTGCACCCTTGCAGCCCTTAGTGGCCATCCTGGTCTACGTAGATGATCTTCTCATTGCGTCTCCGAGCCCTGATGTCATGAGATCAGCGAAGACTCTCCTACAGTCCACCTACAAGATGAAGGATTTGGGTCCAGCTTGATTGTTCCTTGGCATGGAACTTGAGCGTGACCGCCAACGCCGCACTTTGCACGTATACCAGGCTTCCTACATCCGCAACCTAGGGGAGTGTTTTGCCTTACTGCTAGTAGACACTCCCACTACATCCACACCGATGACTCAGCTGGCCAACGTCTGCTGAAATCACTTCACACGTCTCAGCTGGAAGAGCCTGTAGACGTTACTAATAACCTCAGTGTGATCAGGTCCCAGATGTATCTCGCCACCACCACCCGTGCGGATGTGGCCTTCTCGGTCGACTTTCTTGCTCAGTTTTCTCAGTAGCCTCGTCAAAGGCACCTTGAGGCAACATTGTGTACCATCCGCTATGCACTGTCCACCGCACATGTAGGTTTGTACTGCAGGTCGCAGCCCTCTGTGGTTGTTGACGGGTGCACTGATAGTGATTGGGCTCATGACACAGATGCACATAGTCGCACCGGCTTTCTTGTGGATGGGACTGGTGTCTCATGGAACATTGAGAAGCAGGGATGCATTGCACGTACCCCCAGTGAGGCAGATTATGTTGCGCTTGGATCAGGTACGTGTGAGAGTGTGTGGTTGTCTCGTCTATTGCAACAGCTTCGTGTGCCCACTCGTTGCATCAAACTGCGCTACAACAATCAAAGCACCAAGGCAATCACTGAGCATGATGGCATGCATCACTCACATATTAAGCACATCAATACTGAGTATCACTTAGTTTGTGAGCGCATTGCCGCAGGAGAAGTTCAGGTTATTTGGGTCGACACTCGTCAACAGCGTGCAGACTTTCTCACCAAAGCTCTTAGCCATGAACGTTCAAGGCTGTCATGCATGCCGTTGGTCTATTGCGTGCACGCGATGTCCCTGGTTGATGTTACCACACTCTGTCCGTTGTCTGTATTGCTGCTCTTTGGGTGGTGTGTGGATTGTTCGTCTGTGGGTCATGGAGGATTGTTAGCTAGGATTCCTAGGTAGCAAGTTGGGGCAACAGCGTTGTTGATGCAACGTGTAGGCATCCACGCTCGTTGCTTAGTCAGCTGCCCCCTCAGTCTACTGCTCTAGAATCTAAGTCTAAGTGCTCTGGGTTTGTTACTCAGAGATGCGCGCGCCAGTGTTAGCGACAGAAAGCAGCTGAGAACTGGTAAGAACTGAATAAGGATCAAGAATGAACAAGAATGAAAGATCCCTCCAAGTTCTAGCTCCCCCCCAGCTCTATAGAACTTATTACTCAGCTCACAAGCCAATCAGGAAAAAGACTGTTTTCTGGCAGGGAGGGTTTTCTGAGTGAGCCCTGCCAGACGGCCGATAGCCCAAAACCCAGGCGACGTCCGTTTTCCTTGAAAACTGGACTATACCATTAAATCGCCTCTGCGAACCCAGTTGTGTGGTCAGAATCAGCTAGAAAAATAGGAATCAAGAGTTATGGCCGCCTGAACCCTGGCGATGTCTGCTCTAGTCCCCAATACCAACAGTACCCGACAAATACGGAACTTGGACCTATGCATAACAAGGCGCTGCGAAGGCAACAGTGCAGTCGGACCCAACACTGGACGCGTGTAGACAGCATATGCAGCAAGAGAGACTACATGCGGCACAACTGCCGAGGAGGTCTGCCAATGGAGCTGAGCACGTTGGAGGGAGGAGGCTCCAACAAACTGTGTGTAGGCCTCAGCGTGCTTTGGCTCCACTTGACGACACTGCAGCAGCGTCGTGTCCTGTCATTAGTTGTCTGCATGCTGATGTACACAAGCCAGGAGGACACAACAACAGAGTACAATGAGAGATGCTCAAAAACCAACACTCCCCCATGACTGACACGCGCACTGCACATGGACGGGCAGAGAACACAGAGACCAAGCGGGCAAGGGAAGAGAGAAGGGAAGAGAGAGAAACTCACGGACACACACCAATCGCACTCACTACTTGAACGAGTCACGCTTTAGTGGCTTGGTCAAGAATTCAGCCAACTGCCGTGTTATCTCAATCCACACAATGCTGATGTTGCCGTCATGCAACAACGAGCGCACATAGTGATACTCTACGTTGATTTGCTTTGTGCGAGTGTGATGCACGCCGTCATTGTCACCAATGGCCATGGCACTCTCACTTTCACACTGCAGCGTGATTAACGGGATTGACTGATGCGGTTCGGACAACAGGCAACGCAGCCACATGCTCTCACACCCGCCAGAACTAAGTGCCACATACTCAGCCTCAGCAGTGCTACGTGCAATGCAGCCTTGCTTGCCGCTGCGCCAAGACAAAACCGTGCCTCCAACAAGAAAGATACAGCCAGTGCAACTCTTACCGTCCGGACTGCCGGCCCAGTCACCATCAGTGTAGCTTGCCACCACAACGGACAGCTGTCGACGAAACATGAGGCCTCGCCGTGGATTCAAGACAACATAGCATAGTACTCGGATCGCGGCCTCAAAGTGAAGGCGACGCGGCTCTTGAGAGAACTACGTCAGGAGGTTGAAGGCAAACGCAATTTCTGGATGTGTCGTTGTCGCCAGGAACATCAGTGACCATAGCTGGGTCAAGGCTCTTGAGCATTGCTAGACCATCGGGCGACATGGGTGAGGATGTTTTTGGCACGATGGGCAGGTCCTCCACGAAGCACCCGGATAAGGTCTAGATGTACGCGACCTGATGGACGTGCAGGATGCCCATGGAGCGATCATGCTCAAGCTCTGTGCCCAGAAAGACTCGTGCTGAATTGAGATCCTTCATCTGGTAGGCAGCATGCAACAGGTCATTCACCCGCTTGATGGCAGCTGCCTCCGGCAATGGAATGAGTAGGTCGTCGACATAGAAAAGGACAGCGACCAAGGACTGGCCTTGTGGACTGATTGACAGTGCGGTGTCGGCAATGGTGTGGAGGAGGCCACCACCCAAAAGCATGCGACTGATGTCCTGGTTCCAACAGCGCGGTGACTGCTTCAGGCCGTAAAGGGCCTTTTGTAGCTTCTAGACTTTGCCTGAGCCATCATCAAAGCCTGGAAGTTGCACCATGTAGAGCTCCTCGCCTTCCTGAGAGCCATGGAGAAAGGTGTTGCTCACATCCAACTGATGCACCTCCCACCCGTGCTAGGCCACCAGGCTAAACAATGCTCAGCTAGTCGAGAAACCACCGACCGGGGTAAAAATCTGGTCATGATCGACCCTGCGGACCTCAGGAAACCCCTTGGTCGTAAGACGGACCTTGTACTTGTCCAGTGACCCATCTGGCTTCCACGTTCATTGGAGGACCCACTTGCCGCTGATGGCCTTTCGGCCGGGGGGAAGGTTGACAAGCTCATAGACCTGATGTTGCCGGATGGCGGCAAGCTCCTCGGCACATGCAGCCTCCTAGTGTGCGGCCTTGGGAGATGCCTGGGCCTCCCGTAGGATGGATGGGTCCATTGGTTGCTCGGTGGGATGGACAGTGAGGGTGAGTACATCTCGTACCCCATGTGGCAAGTGCGTGAGTGTAGCTGCAACGGCACGTCGGTGCTCCTGATAGAGCAAGGCGTAGCCCAAGGCCGACGCCGCATGCAGGTCAGTGATGACTGACAAGGTAGTCAGGCCAAGCGCCTTGGTGCCAGCATCCCCACACACGACTATGGAAGTGGGTCTTCCACGAGGCATGGAGTCTCGTGGGGTGACATGGGGTCCTGGCCTTAGAGGGCGCGATGAGGCAGCCTGAGCGCTCAATGTCGGCCTGGGTCAGAGGCTCCCTCCCGGACCACGTGTGTAGCGCGCCGACACTGACGGGGCAGCCGGCCCGTTGGAGGTGGCAGACTTGGACGGGGCAGCCGGCCCGTTGGAGGTGGCAGACTCGGACAGGGCAGCCGGCCCGGAGGAGGTGGCTGACAATAACGGGGCAGCCGGCCCTGAGGGGCTGGCGGACACGGGCGGGGAGGCAGGCCCAGTGGGGCTGGTGGACACGGATGGGGCAGCCGGCCCTCAGGGGCTGGCGGACATACGCGGGGAAGCCGACCCAGAGGGGCAGGAGGACACGGATGCGGCAGTCAGCCTTGAGGGACTGGCGGACATGGACCGAGAAGCAAGCCCGGAGGGGCTAGCGGACACAGACAGGGGAGCTGACCTGGAGGGGCTGGCGGGCACGGATAGGGGAGCCGGCCTTGAGGGGCTGGTGTACAAGGGTGTGCCAGCCGGCCCGAGAGGATCAGAGGGTGCAGACGTTGGGACACCCGAACGCGACTGGACAGAGGATGGACCCACCACTCGCCCACGCGACGGGAGGAACATCAATGCGTCGGAGCGAATGAGGTCGTGCGGAAATAGGTCTTCAAAGAATAGGGCGTGCGGTGACTTGACTATGCAGTGTCAGGAAGGATCCCACAAGCGCCATGCCTTTGATTGACGCGAGACGCAAAGGAAGGTGTAGGGTCGTCCGCGAGGTTCAAGCTTGCTGCCCTGGTGTGGGGCAGGCAACCACACGATGGCCACGCAACCCCCGACACAAGTCGGGTGAAGGTCGGCGTGCTCCCAGCACCAGTGCTGGTATGGTGTGGACTTTCGGCGAAGCGGTATGTGAGGAATTTCATGCTAGACCCACGTCATGTAGGTCATGGCTTCAAAGTAGAAGCCATCGGAGAGACCATACTTGACCCGCATGGTGCGGACGGCGTCCGCCATGGTGCGGTCCACCGTTTAGAGACACCGTTCTCGCTGGCGTGTACGGCGTTGACTTCTCGTGATGGTCGCCTTGGGATGCGAGGAAGAGTGTGGTCTCTCCCATAAACTCGCCACCGCGATCAGAGCGGAAGTGGCAAAGAGGGTGACCACACTCGTGCTCAGCACGGACCAGCCAGTCCCAAATGGTGGGGGCTACATTGCTCTTCTGTCAAAGACAAAGCAACCAACGGTAGCGAGAGTAGTCCTCGGTGAGGGTCCGGACGTAACGTCCATGCTCCCCAATGGGCTCTGTCGGAAGGTATCCAAGACATCATAATGGACTAAGTCCAAGGGTCCGGACGTACGAGAGCGGACATGGGGTAGGTAGACCGGTGCATCTTCCCCTGAGTACTGTCAATGCACTCGGTGGGGTACGGCAGAGGACACAAGTCTGGATCAAAACCCTTGGTTGGCTACGTGTGAACTGGTGACTAACACATGCCTAGAGTCGGTAGGTGGCGAGGAGATGTAGGAAGGTGCAGACAAGCGCGACACGTGCCACAAGTTACCATGGGCGGTGGCATGCATGACGACATGACTAGACGGACGCAACGTCATAGTGCCAAAACCATGGGAGTGCAAGACGTCCATGCTCATGCGATCAAGTGTGGTGACAGGAAGAAGGCTGAGCTCAAGACCAGGGACAAAGAGGACGTCATTCAGAAAGAAATGGCCAACAGGGCCATGGAAGCGAACGACACCGATGCCATGAACGGGTAAGACCTGACTTGAACCTGTCCAAACTCCAGTAACATCGGTGACGGGGCCAAAGACACTAAAGGCCTCGCGTGAGGCAGTCATGTGATGGGTGGCCCCGGAGTCGATGATCCAGGTCTCAAAAGCGTCCTAGACACGTGTTGTGAGATCATGAGCGCTCATATGGCAGTGAGCAAGGGACGCAGACGCTGTCAGTCATCCAACCAGGTGACATCGTTGTGAAACGAAGAAGGTGGGGAGGGCACGACATAGGACAGAGAGGACGACGGTATAGGGCACGACCGTAGCACAAACTGTTTCATACAGGGAAGTGCAAGTGAACCAACGACGACACAACTTGCACTTCCCTGGGAGGAGCGAAAGGAAGGCCGAGCAGGAGTGTGATGAACTGCTCCAACTTACACTCGCGGGCGAAGGATCCGACGGAGAACACCGACACCGAAGTTCAAGAAGGAGGAAGGCTCCGGTGATGGAGGAGCGGGCATAGACGGCTGTTGATGATACTGCGGTGGAGTCTTCGGAGGAAGAAAGGGCGCAGGCAGCTGCGATGTGTGATATGGCGGTGGAGCTGTCATGGGTGGCGGTGGAGCTGTCGCGGGTGGCGCGGATGTAGCAGGAGTAGCGAAAGTCACGGCAACAGTGGCGAGGTGACGCTCACGCTGGCAACGCATGGTGGCGATGAAGCCCGCCTCGTCTGTCGAGAGTAGACACATGTACCACCCGTGGCCTGACTGGCCGCATTTATGGCAGACGAGGCTACCGCCACCAGATCCGCTAGACTGCTGTTGTGGGTCCTTACCCTTCTTACTCCTGTGCTTCTTCTTGCCAAATGAGGAGGCACCTCCGGAGGATGCTTCTCTTGTGGAGGCAGCAACAGCCACTCAGGCAATGGCAAGAGATATGAAGGACTCTGTGCGCTGAATGCATGACTCCTAATGAGCCTCCTCGATGTAGAGGAAGAGCTCGTATGCCCAGGGCATGAGGGTACCGTGTGCAGCCATCGCGAATGGAAGATGGGAGTAATGAATGAAGATTTCGGAGAAAACGTCGATGGCCCACGCTTGATGGTCAGAAGTGCGGAGAGAGAGGGTGGTGCAGTATCTCCAAGGCGGCGCAAGATGTCCTCTGTGCGTTGCCAGTAGGAGGTGAACGTCTCGGTCTCCCCCCATACAAAGGGAGTTGAACTCCCGGAGCAGGCGACTGGTGTTGACATTTTGCCCCTTATCGTAGCCAAGTGCGATGGCGGGAGGTGCCAACAAATCGCCAGAAAGTGGAAACTCCATGCTAGAGGATCTGGCAACTCTAGGATTGATCGGATCCTAAAATGAATGATCGCCCCGTAAAGTTGACACGTTGCTGAATCCGATCAAAGTTGTTTTGCCGGAATCGGACAAGCGTCAATGGAAATATGGCCTTCCAAAGTTGGGGTGTGCGTAGCGGCTCTGGGAGCCGGCCGCTACTCATAATCCGTTGGATAATTGACCGGATTGAGTATAAAAACTACCATCTGGAGAAATTGCTCCGGAAGGCCTGCCGAGGCGTCCAGTGGATAATCCACCTGATCAGGTGGATCATCCACCGGATCCTGCAATGCAGGTTGTAACTTAAGGACTTAGCCAAAATCATGGCTCGGCGTCCGAAGCACTGTAGTACGTTTTGTTACTCGGGGACTTAAGTCAAAATTCTGACTGCAGGTCCGCGGTCAGGTTTCCAACCTCGTCACACACCATCACCAAACTCAACCCAAAAGTGGGGAAGTTGCGTGGAAACAGTGTAGGGGACCCATAAATCACGTGAAATGGGATCTGCGCCTCACAAAAGGCGCTTCGCACGTGAAGGAAGGCGCCACGGTATGTGGCGGCATCAGGCTTCTGTGGTGGGTGAGACCAGCGATTCGGCAAGAGTAACTTGAAGGATTTCGGGTGCAAGGTGCACGCGATGGTGCAAGCGGCGCAACAACGTGACAGCAAGCTGGAACCGCAGGCAAAGCCGTGCTTGTTCCTTGGCTACGAGAGCACGCAAAAAGCGTATCGGCTCAAGGACCCGCGCAAGCAAGAGATCATCCACAGCCGCGACATCGAGTTCGACGAGCAGCAGAGCTTCACCAGCAGCAGCAACGACATGAGCGGCGGGGACACTCCAAAATAGGGAGAGTGGTTCCAGCTCCTTGACTACGAGGAGGAGCCAGCAGACGCGGAGGTCGATGATGTGGCGTCGAAGCGCGACGGTGCAGCAGGTACAAAAGCCAACACGAAAGACTCCGACGATGACGTAGCTGGGCTGGAGATCCGGTGGAATGATCCGTCGAAGGAGGCACCGCAGGTCCCGATGTGCACACTCCCGGCGGAGTTCGCGTTGGGCGTCAGAGAAAAATCCTCCGGACGCGCCGCCCATCCGGTCGATGCTTCACCGGAGCGGGAGGAATCCTCAGGGAGCCATTTGTTCCATGATTCACTGGAGCGGGCAGGGTCGGAAGGATCGCAGCAGAGCGACGAGATGCCACCAAAACTACCGCGCCGCAACGGGAGGCAGCAGAGAGCATGGAAGCGTTTTGACGCAGGCACCGGTCGATGGATCCACATGACGCGGTGCATGCTGGCTGCATCAACGGAGTCGACGACCGTGCAAGAGGCGCTTGTGGAGCCCAAGGGGAAGCAGTGGGACACTGCCATCAAGTTGGAGCCAGCGTCCATTGCAGAAAAAGACACGTGGCAGCTGGTTGACAGGCCAAAAGACGCCAAGGTCATCGTCTCCAAGTGGGTCTTCAAGACCAAGTTCACAAAGGAAGGTGTGGTTAACAAGTACAAGGCGCGGCTCGTGGCAAAGGGGTACGCACTACATAAGGGCAAGCACTATGACGAGACGTTTGCCCCCGTTGCCAAGTTCACAAGCATCCAGGTGATCCTTGCGGTGGCGGCCGCGAAGGATATTGAGCTCCACCAGATGGACATAAATACGACCTTCCTCAACGGCATCATCGACAAAGAAATCTACATGGAGGTGTAGGAGGGGGTGGAGGCACCAGAGGACAAGGTGTGAGAGCTGCGGAAGTCCTTGTAGGGGCAAAAAAAATCACCCCGATGCTGGTACCAACAGATAGACAGCTTCATGGCACAACTCGGCTTCAAGCGCTGTGAGGCGGATCACACCGTGTACATGCGGCGCAGCAAGAAGCTCCATCAGATTGTCGCACTCTACGTCGACGATCTGATCTTGTGCTCCTCAGACCTGCCAAGCCTATAGCTGCTGAAAGAGCAGCTGAGCAGCAGGTTCTAGATTTCGGACATGGGGGAGCTGGAATTCTACCTCAGGATGAGCAATACGCAGAACCGGAGGGCACACACACTTGAGCTGGGGTAGGCCAAATACGTGGCCGAGGTGCTGAAGCAGTACGGCATGGAGGACTGCAAACCAGTCTGCCGTCCGGTCTCCACGACCTGTGAACTGAGTGCAGCAATGGCGCCGCAAACAGGTGGTGCTGCATCACTACAGCACGTACAACATGCTTGCGGATTGCTTGACCAAAGCGCAACCCACGGACCGGCACGCGATGAGCGTGGCCGGACATGGGATGACCAGCAATGATGGGCTTGAGGGCACAGCAGAAGATGAGTAAGAGCAAGCAGGAGCAGCGGGCATGGCAGGTGCAAGGGGGAGAATATTGAAAACTTGCCCCTTAGCATGCCAGTAGGCGCCAACGAATCGCCAGAACTTGGAAACTCCACGCCAGAGGATCTGGCGACTCTAGGATTGCTTGGATCCAAAAATTGATCATTGCCCCATAAAGCTGTTGATTCGTTGAGTCCGGTGGAAAGTTGTTTCGCCGGAATCGGACAAGTATCGAGGGAGATATGGCCTTCCAAAGTTGGGGTGGGCGCAGCGGCTCTGGGAGCCGGCTGCGACTCGAAATCGGGTGGATAATCGGCCGGATTGAGTAACAAAACTACCATATGGAGAAATTGCTCCTGAAGGCCTGCCGAGGCGTCCGGTGGATAATCCACCTGATCAGGTGGATCATCCACAGGATCCTGCTGTGCAGATTGTTGCTGAGGGACTTAGCCAAAATCATGGCTCAGCGTCCGAAACTCAGTAGTACGTTTTGTTACTCGTGGACTGAAGTCAAAATTCTGACTGCATGTCCGCGGACAGGTTTCGAACCTCGTCACAACCCATCACCAAACTCGACCCAAAAGTGGGGAAGTTTCATGGAAACAGCACAGGGGACCCATAAATCACGTGCAATGGGATCTGCGCCTCACAAAAGGCGCTTCGCACATGAAGGAAGGCGCCACGGCGTGTGGCGGCGTCAGGTTTCCGTGGTGGGTCAGACCTACAGTTCGGCAAGCGTAACTTGGGCTACGCTTGGCCGAATCACGCACGATTTGGTGCGTTGGAAAGCTCATGATTAGCGCTACAAAAATTGTGATCATGTCTATGTACAAAAACTAATGAAAAATCGCGTTATTCCCTTTGCAAAAGTGACTGTCTCTAAATGCCTGCCCACATAGCGTGAGGCGACCACAAAGCTCACGCTTAGTCTCAGATTCGCCCAAAAGCGAAGACGTGTACCACAAGAGATGATCAGACAAACTTCGGGACCGCACCACGCGCATTCCTCCTGACAACTGGTTTTGGCCTTGCTGGAAAGGCAATGGGTATGCCTGAGTGTGTGCTAGGCAGCTGTAGGGTCAGGGAAGCTGCCAATGGTGAAATCGCCGATGAAGGGTTCGAGGGCGAGACGTAGAGCTGGAGGGGCGACGGGGATGAGGGCACGCACGGCGCAACCGGCGTCATATACCTGGTTGGCCTGAGTGGAGTTGAAGGGCAGGACGTAGTAGGGCCACAGGTCCTCACCCTGTGCCAACATTTGAAAGCTAAGCTCCCAGCTCCGGAACTGCTCGCCGGCCTGGAGCGGAGGCGGTGATATTTCAAAGTCCTTTGGCCTGCGGCCGGCACCCAGAGTGGGACCTAGGACTGACGTCACCATCTGTTGCTGGCGTTGGGTGTGTTGCTACACTAGGTACTACGTGGTAGAGGAGACTGTAGCGCTTGCATGCCCAGGTGGGACCAAGGGCGGCTGTTGATATTGCTACTACTATTGCTACTATAGCTGCTGTTGCTGCAACAACTATTGCGGCAGATGTGTCGGCTGCTGCAGTGCTGCTAGTTGTTGTGTTAGTATTTTGAGCTCCTCGCGTATAGCAGCTAGCAGATCTGTCGAGCCGATAACTTCACCCGCTTTTTAAAGTTGTCTATGGAAGTAAAATGAATCATGTAGGCATTTTCATATCGTTTGGTTCACTTCTTGGCAGTGCTAGACTTTCATGAAACCGAGCCTCAATATTCTCAAAACCCCCGGACATCTTGGCAATCTTTCAGGAAGCAACTACTCACAACACAACCTTGCACATGTTGTTTGGCTCGAGTGCCGAAGACCGTACACATGTCCAACTTTGACTCTACGCTCGACTTTCAGATTTACACATTTTGCCTACTACACCAAATCCACCTATCCCTATCATTTGAATCGTCTACTGTTCGGCACCTTTTCATTGTGAACCACCAGGTTTTTCTTTACGTAACACTTGGTATCAGACCGTAGCGGTGCCGGAGGAACAGCTGTCACATTCGCTCCGAGGCGACAATAATGCACAATTCTTTAGCATATCTATATGGTTCATAGATATTTGCAGAACTAACAGCAACAGCAGTGAGCGGGACAAGCGTGCCTTGCGACAAGCAATAGTTGCTTGCAAAGACTCCGGCAATGGAGGATCAGTAGCAGCCAAACAAAAATGCTCTTCATGCAAAGTAGATAGTAGCAATGACATTAAAGGCGGATGGCACAGCACCGACATCCCCGATGCCCAACTCCAGGACGTGTCCCTTGGCCTTGGCGAATCATGTGCCCGCACAGTTGCGCGCCAGGTCAACACCTAGCGCGATGGGAGGCACCGTCCAATACGCTTACATCAACATGGACCAAAAGTTGTTAGGACTTGGGAGCCTCAATGCCTATCTCCTCTAGTAACTCAACAAGTTGATGGAGGAGCCACACAATTCACGTGTGTGGGAAGTAGTGATCGTTGGGAGGAATCTTTGACTTTTAAGTGAACCTCCAATATGGCAAGGGCTTTCTGAACCGTTCAATCTCACGAATGCAAAGGGACCGACGTGGAGGTGTATTCTACCACTCCTTGGGTCAACAACGATAAAAATGAGGTTGACATTGTGGCATTGTTCTTGCGCAGCACGGCTTCAATTTGGTGGTCTGGTTTAAAGACCGTCTTATGGCACCTCAAGGGTAGCTGAGCCCGGTCAACGTCTCACATGACCGCTCTCACATCGTTGAAGGCAAGTGTTCTACCTTCCTAGCGAATTACTGCGTCGTGGCACAAATATCTCTCTCCACCAGAGAACTGAAATGCATTTGTGTGTGCCACACTTGCTTTGGAAAAATAAATGAGACTTCTGACTCGTAGTAGTAGATTCAACGCTTGTGTAATCAGTCCAACATAGCCACGTACACACACCATTTTCACAAAATCATCACCAGCAGTGACCTCAACCCCGAAGAACTATGTTTTTATAGCAATAGCTTCAATTGAGAAACCCGATGGGCAATGGCCATGTTCAGCATCCAAGATGGTCTTTTACAAGTGGTCGTAGTAGTAGATCGCATCAACATAGTCAACTACAACACTCGGATGTAGGACTTAAGACATGGCAAACTCAACACTACTCGTATCATGTCTGAGGGAAGTCCCAGTCGGCTGAACCCCCCTCTTCAATTGAGGCTGATCAGACAATCAATGCGATCAACGATTCTGTCGGACATGCGATAAGCCCAAGTAGATATCGGGTTACTGTAGGACACGGTGGTAATAAGCTTTGAAGGGAGGAAAGCGATGAAGAAGGTAGCGTGGGGCATCAATGGAGGGCCATTACCACCTAGGAACAGGGAAACTGCAAAGGGTATGAGAATACGACGGGAATCTCACCGATTGAATTAGTTTATGCCAACCAATTGTTCATCTGAGAAGCTCTCATTGCGGAAGTCAAGGATCCTTGAGGTGGTAGAGTTCGACGAGGAGTGCGAAGACGATTAGTCGACGATATCACTACGAATACAACCGAGGGGTTGTAAAAGGTTACATAACGGTACTGGCACTGCTGAATGGAGGGGCATCTCACAGCTTTGTAAGCAACACATGGGTTGGAATCCGAGGTTGCAGACCAAAGAAAGGGTGTCAAACGGAAAAGACGTTGACGGGTGACCACAAACCAGTTGTATTTGCGAACCTCTCTAATTGCAAACCGGATCAAGTGCCACGGGTTCGATGCAACACATAGCAATGGGGAGCCATACCAAAACTTCTACGTTTTGGCCACCTTCCTCGACCTGCGGTGCTTGGTACCGAAGGTTATGATAACATCAGCCAGGTTTTAGAATTCTTGATAGAAGTATCACGAACCATACGGATGTATTGACATTGTTCGGTTGACTTCTCTAGAGCGTTAGGCTCTAAAAAAGCTTCACCTTGATATCCTCAGTCCCTCCCCCCCCCTCCCCCCACCTGTAGTTGCTAGGAAGTTGCATAGGCTGCCTAGTCCATGTTTGGTGAGGTAGGAAAACGCAACAACCACCAATAAGCCAGATGCGCCATGGATGCGGTAACTTGCTTGCAAGTATTACGCTCAACCAAGACAAGAGAGGGACGGGGAGCGAGCGAGACAAGTACCGGTGAGCACTCACTCACCACAAACATAGAGCACGGGTGAGCAAGAGCCGCCACCCGGGGATCGAGCCCTACCTCTTGGCATAACCGAGGGCGGCTACTCACCGATGCACGGTCAGAATCGGCACGGTGGTCCCCTAAGGATCAGTACCCGGGTTAGAAGCAGCTCCCCCATCACATGCAAAGCAAGATAAGATGATGCAGGGCACGGCAGTGAGAGATTACGCCCCTAGCATCTACTGCATCACACACATAGAAAACTCATAAATTCATGCCATGGTCTCATTTGTGTTCATGGTGCTTCCTGGGTCCAGCAACCGCAGCAAGCTGGAACGCCACCAGCTTCATCCAGAATGGGCATGTTGGGCGTTTCCCCAGGTGGGACCATTGTTACTCAATCTGTACAGAATGCGTGCAGGATGTGAGAGGCAAGAGGGCATAGAGTTATGAGTGGCCGACGAACTTTCAACACTCCCCCATGACCCGCAGACAAGCACTCCACACACGCACAAGAGAATTACAAGGAGATGATGGGAGACAGAAAGAACACACAGATAGTCATCCTAGGTCATGCGGACTGATGAGACCAACAGAGTGAATGGCACATTTGAAGACATTTTGGCTCAGGGCCTTAGTGAGAAAGTCCGCTCTCTGCGACTTGGTATCCACCCATGCGATTTGGAAAATCTGAGTGCTCTGGGTTTGTTACTTAGAGATGCGCGTGCCAGTGTTAGCGCCAGAAAGCAGCTGAGAACTAGAAAGAACTCAATAAGGATCAAGAAACCCTCCAAATTCTAGCTCCCCCCCCCCCCTAGCTCTGGAGAACTTGTTACTCAGCTCACAAGCCAGTTAAAAAAATACCATTTTCAGGCAAGCAGGGTTTTCTCGGTGAGCCCTGCCAGACGGCCAACAGCCCAAAACCCGGGCGTCGTCCGTTTTGCCTGAAAACTGGACCATACCATAATACCGCCGCTAAGAAAGAAGTCGTGCGGTCAGAATTAGCTGAAAAATAGCAATCAAGATTTATGGCCGCCTAGACCCTCGCGACGTCTGCTCTAGACCCCGGTACCAAGAGTGCCCGAAACATACGAAACTTGGACCCTATGCATAACAAGGCGCTGCAAAGGCAACAATGCATTCTGACCCAGTAATGGACGCTTGTGGACAGCATATGCAGCAAGAGAGACTGCCGGCGGCACGACTACCGAGGATGTCTACCGATGGAGCTGAGCACGTTGGAGGGAGGAGGCTCCAGCAAAGTGCGTGTAGGCCTCAGCGTGCATCGGCTCCACTCTATGACACTCTAGCAGTGTCTCGTCTTGTCGTGAGTCGTCTGCACGTCGATGTACATAAGCCGGGAGGACACAACAACAGAGTACAATGAGAGATGCGCAAAAACCAGTAGTGTTGGTTGTGACTGTCAGACACGCAAGTGACCTCTTGACTCCATTCACTCACACACACCGTCACTACAGGTGACTAAGCTGACATGTGGCTCAAGGCACACACGTTGCGGGCTACAAATCATCGGCGTCGCATCCGGGTGTCAGAGTGGAGCGAACGTAGTTGTTCTCAGTTTTATCTGAGAGCGTGTGTGCTGTTTTCAGCATGTGGTGATTAGCTTTCACCTGGCTCAGACGTGAGAGAAACACGTGGGAGATGCATGCATCCACATACACTTGTGGTCGATGTGGTTCTCTATGTGGTTTATTTGCATGCTTAGCTAGTTTTGTAGTTTGGAGCACTGGGTTGATGATCTTGCGGGGGCCACATTCTTGGTCGCTCCCAGGTGTGAGAAACAACGGCAGTTTTTATGCCGACCGGTTCGGTTCCACCCCAGTGTGGCGGCCAGGCACCACCTCAAGTCACTCGAGTGGGTGGCCCGGTCAACAGGTTGCTAAGAGCTCGCTAGCCCGTGACTCAATTCCAGACTTGCCTCTCATGGTTTCACAAGGTTGTTGACCAACCCCTTGTCTCTCCCATCACCATGTCTGCCTTGTGATCCACCTTCTCATGGTAGAGAGCTTTTGTTGGCGTCTCGCCACTACCTACACTTTGTTTGCTCTTGAACTCAGAAACTTTCTATCCTACCCATGACATCTCTGTGTGTAGTGCATGGGTGAATTTGTCCTCACCCCTTCATTTCCTTGGCTAACCACACCAAGGGATGTGGCATTGGCACGTGTTGGTTTGTTAGTCAGACACGCAAGTGACCTCTTGACTCCTTCCATTCACACACATGCACACACCATTCCTGCAGGTGACTGAGTAGAACTGAAGCTGTGGAGCCATGCATCACTGGCGTCTCTAGCGCGTGCAAGATTGGTTGGCTCAATCATGCTCAGCTCTGCCAGAGAGAACCTCTCACTGCTCTCAACATTTGGTGATGAGCCATAGGATGGCTGAAACATGAGAGATTCATTAAGAGATGCATGCACCACATACGCTCGTGGTCGATGTGGATTCTGGTTTTATGTTCTATGCATGTTGTGCTAGCTGTCTAGTCCTTGCCCGGGTTGCTGATCCTGCGGAGCCACACGCTCAGTTGCTCTAAGGTGTGAGAGACCACGGCGGTGTTTTAGCCGACCGGTTCGGTTCGACCCCGGGGTGGCGGCTGGGCCCCACTCTGAGCTGTTCGAGTGGGTGGCCCGGTCAACTGCGGCTAAGAGCTCGCTGGTCACTCACTCTTGTCACTTGTCTCTTGCTATCTACTCAAGCATTTTTCACCAACTTCTCACCCCACCCATCCCCATGGCTGCTGTGTGTATCAAGCTTGCATGGTGACAAGTGTATGTTGGCTAGTCGCCACTCCCTACTGGTATCAGATTAGGAGGGATTCCCCTCCGTTCCATCAATCCATGGTTCCTTGTGATGTGGCACACGTGACATCCACGGCTGTGCAAGGGCCTCCGTGACTCTCGTGTTTGGCCTTTGCCGTAACTTCCTCGCCACACAGCCCGGCTGTCTCTCAGCCCCGCTGACCTAGACTCTTTGGCACTGCAACTTCTTCACTTTGCAGCTTCGGAGCTTTGCGTGCCATGGCACTCTTGCCTCGACCCGCCGCTCCCAAGCAGCTCCGCAGCCACGCAGATCCATGGTCCTGCTATTTTGCATCACTGTGATGCCGACTCCCTCTGGACCCGGCTGTCCGCACCGCAGCAGCACCATTGCACAGCAGATCCGCATCTTCGCAGCTGTGTAGTACTGCAACTCCTAGGCCCTCTGGCCGTAGCTCATTGCCTCTTAACAGTCCCACGGCTCTGGGTGACACTCCTTCTGGGTCTGGTCACCACAGCATTGGAGACCCGCAGCTTCGAGGCTCTGCACCATTGCTACAGTGAGTCACTCTCCTTACCACTCACTGTCTCTCAGCATATCCTAGTAGCAGCAGCAGCCGACGCTTCTTCACCTTCAGCTACCACCCTGGCGTCGCCACCAAACACGGAGCCTGCTTCTACCTCTCCAAGGGGCTTGCGTGAGAGTGTACGCCTCAATGAACTAATTGACCGCCACGAGGAGGAGGCAGACCGGGCCAGGTTTGAGGCGTGGTTGTGCCTCCGCCGCCGCCAGGACAGCCCAGGGTACCACCCCGGCGAGGATTACGACCCGGCAGACGATGAGGCGCGTGAGGACGCTGCTGTGTACGTGGCCTACTGTCAGTCCGCCTCGGACGACTCGCCGACCGTGCAAAAATCACCAAAACGGGACCGCCACGCAAGCAACATCGTCCCTCGTATCCAGTAAGATCTCCCGTTGCCCATAGAACGCGTCGACAGAGTCATCGTGCCACTCAAGGTGTGGCAGCGTCAGCTGCACCAGTAGCCCCAGCAGGACAAGCCGAGGCAGCCTCGCATCGCACTGCGTCCCCCGCTGCATTGCAGGCTACTGTTGCACCTCTCAGATTTCCTGATATTCTCACTGCCATGGAAGCAGCACTTGTCTCCAGTGTTGTAGTTTCTTCCACATTTGCTACTATAGCTAGCACTGCTGCCGGCAGGGTAGTTGAAACCTACACTATTGCAGCCATCGACCAGGGTCCTCTATTGTAGCCGCTGCAGTCAACATAGCAATGCAAGTCGCAGCAGCAGCTGACTCGGTCGCAACAGCAGCAGTTTCAGCCGCCAGTGCTCTCTCCGACGCTATCGTCTCCATCCAGACCTCCACCTCTCAGGTCTCCCCTGCAGATGCGTCTTCATCGTTGAGCCACCAGGTCCACACCCTGATCACAGGAGCAGCTGCCATCTCCACCCTCACAGGCGTTGCCCTTGCTGGAGTTGCCTGCCTCATTGTCACCACCTTGTCCTCAGTGGCCGTCATCATTGCTTCTGCAGCGTCTGCGCTGCAGCCACTCTTTGCACTGCGTCATTCCCTGCGTTGTTAGCTTTGGTGAGCCTCCAACCTCCTCCTGCTTGGGAATCTTTCTCTCTTCCTCCCATTCTTTCCCCTGTGGCCGTGCTCTTGCGTTCCACTCTCTCCTTGCAGCTCCATACTGTCCGACATCGTCCTTTCTTATCTCCCACGCCCACTGGGGCAAGGGAAACGCTGCCAAAAACTCTCTTGAGTAACTTATACTCATCATGCCAGTCGATGATGATCAGTATGCTGCTCTGCAGGAAGAGCTACGCAAAGAGCGTGCTGCTCTTCAAGTAGCCCTCATTGCCCAGCGCGTTGCAGAGGAAACATTGCGCACAAAACAGGGTGACCAGGAGACATTTGCCGATAACATTGCCGATCTTGTCCTCAATTGCTTGCAGCCTGCATTGCGCTCTACTGCTGCCACCTCTGCTACTACCAAAATTTCTACTGCATTCTCTACCTCTCCCGCTTCCGCATCCAACACCATGCACTACATGATCCGGTGGATTATCCACCGGACGCCTAGGAAAACCTTCCGGAGAAAAATCTCCAGATGGTACTTTTTTCACTTGGTCCAGTCAATTATCCACTGGAGTTCTAGTCGCAGCCGGCGCCCAGAGCCACTGCACACACCCCAACTTTGGAAGGCCATATCTCCCTCGATACTTGTCCAATTCTGGTTAAACAACTTTCCACCGGATTCAACGACTCGTCAACTTTATGGGGCAATGATCAATTCTAGTATCCGAGCAATCCTTGAGCCGCCAGATCCACCGACGTGGAGTTTCTACTATCTGGCGGCTCGTCGGCGCCTCCTGAAGCTGCACTTGGGCATGCGGAGGGACAATTTTTCAACATTCTCTCCCTTGCACCTGCCACGCCCATTGCTCTTGCTTGCTCTTACTCATCTTTCGCTGCGCCCTCCAGCCCATCATAGATGGTCATCCCAAGCCCGGCCACGCTCATCGCGCGCCGGTTTGTGGGTTGCGCTTTGGTCAAGCAATCCGCAAGCATGTAGTGTGTGCTGCAGTGTTGCAGCACCACCTGCCCCTTCTCGACCATGTCCCGTGTGTAGTGATAACGCACATCAATGTGCTTCATCCTCCTGTGCTGTGTCGAATTGTTGGTCAGCGAGATGGAGCCAATGTTATCCTCTTGGACCACCGTAGGCTCCTGCTGCGGCACGCCCAGCTCCCCCAGCAACCTGCAAAGCCACACCGCCTCCTTAACCGCCTCGGCCAGCGCGATGTACTCAGCTTCCACTGTGTAGTTGGCGACGCAATTCTGCTTCCTGCTGCACCACGAGACCGCTGCACTGACGAGGAAAAAAACACATAGCCGGATGTGGACTTCCGCATGTCCAAATCACCGGCGTAGTCTGCATCCGTGTAACAGACCAGATGCAAGGGGTCCACCCGCCCCTTGCCGTTGAACCTCAGGCGTGCGTGCCGCGTCACCTGCATGCAGCGGAGGATGCGCTTGACCGTCTGCCAGTGTAGTGGCCCTAGATCGGCCACGTACCTGCTCACTTGGCCCACCGCGTAGGTCAGGTCCGGTCGAGTCGCCACCATGGAGTACATGAGGCTGCCCATCGCCGATTGGTAGGGGACCCCTGCCATATCCTCCCGCTCTTGTTGTGTTTGTGGCGTAACTGCCGCACTCAGTTCACAGGTTGTGGATACAGGACTGTAGACTAGTTTGCAGTCCTCCATGTTGTACCACTTTAGAACCTCGGCCACGTATTTGGCCTGCGCCAGGTCAAGCATGCACGCCCTCCGGTTCCGCGTAATGCTGTTGTGGGCTCGCCAGGTCTGAGGAGCACAAGATCCGATCGTCCACGTAGAGTGCAACAATCTGATGGAGGTTCTTGTTGCGCAACACATTCACGCTATGATCCGCCTCACAGCGCTTGAAGCCGAGTTGTGCCATGAAGCTGTCCATCTGTTGGTACCAGCATTAGGACGACTGTTTTAGCCCGTACAAGGACTTTCGCAGCTTGCATACCTTGCCATCCGGCGCCTCCACCCCCTCCAGCACATCCATGTAGATTTCTTTGTCGATGATGCCGTTGAGGAAGGCCGTCTTTACGTCCATCTGGTGGAGCTCCATGTCCTTCGCAGCTGCCACCGCAAGGATCGCCCGGATGCTTGTGAACTTGGCGATGGGGGCGAATGTCTCATCGTAGTGCTCGCCCTTACGCTGTGCGTACCCCTTCACCACGAGCCGCTCCTTGTACTTGTGGACCACACCTTCTTTCGTAAGATTAGTCTTGAAGACCCACTTGGAGTCGATGACATTGGCATCTTTCAGCCTGTCGACCAGCTGCCACGTGTCGTTTTCAACAGTGGACGCCAACTCTGACTTGATGGCGGCGTCCCACTGCTTCCCCTCGGGTTGCACAAGCGCCTCTTACACGGTTGTCAGCTCTGTTGATGGAGCCAACATGCACCACATCATGTGGATCCATCGACCGGTGCCTACGTCGACAAGCTTCCCCGCTCTCCGCTGCCTCCCGTTGCGACGCGACAGTTTTGGTGGATCTCCTCGATTTGCTGTAATCCTTCTGACTCTGCCTGCTCTGGTGAATCATCCACCAGACGGCTCCCCGAGGATCCCTCCCGCTTCCATGAACCATCAACCGGACGAGCGGTGCGTCCGGAGGATTTTTCTCCGACGCCCATCGCGAACTTCGCTGGGAATGCACGCTTCGGCACCCCCGGTACCTCCTTCGACGGATCATTCCGCCGGATCTCCAGCCCAGCCTCGTCGTCATTGGCATCCTGCGTGTCGGCTGCTACACCTGCTGCACCGCCGCACTCTGACACCACATCATCGACCTCCACGTCCGCCAGCTCCTCCTTGTAGTCAAGGAGCTGGAACCACTCCCCCTGTTTTGCAGTGTTCCTGACGCTCATGTCGTTGCTACTCCCGCTGAAGCTCTCTTGCTGAACCTCTACTGCTCGTCAAACTCGACGTCACGGCTGCCGATGATCTCTTGCGTGCGCGGGTCCCAAAGTCAATACGCCTTTTACGCCCCCTTGTAGCCGAGGAACAAGCACGGCTCTGCCCGCGGTTCTAGGTTGTTCTCGCGTCTTTGCGCTCCCTGCACCATCGCGTGCGCCTTGCACACGAACACCTTCAGGTGCGCCATGTTTGGCTTGTGCCCGCTCCAAACCTACTACGGCGTCTTCCGGTTGCCCTTACCCTTTAGCACCACTGTTGGGGTGAGGTTGATGGTGTAGCTTGTTGTACGCACAGCCTTCGCCCAGAATCCTCGCAGCAACCCCGCATCCACAAGCATGGTCCGCACCATGTTGAGCAGCGTCTGCTTTGCCCGCTCTGCCACTCCGTTGGACTGTGGTGAGTATGGCGTAGTGGGTTCCCACTTGATTCCCTGCTGCTTCATCCACCCGTTGCAGCCCGCGTACTCTCCACCATTGTCGTTGCATAGCTCTTTGACCTTCCAGCTAGTCCGCCTCTCCACCGCTGCGACGTACTCCTTCAGCTGGTCCAGGACCTCGCTTTTTTGCTTCGTGAAGTACACGTAGAGTTTTCTGCTGCAGTCATCAATCAAGGTGACGAAGTATCTCAGGCCGCTATTTGACGGCATTTTGAATGGTCCGCACACCTCACTGTCCACGACCTCTAGCAGGTCCTTTGCGCGAGCCTCGTTCTCGTTGAACGGCTTGTGCTGCGCCTTGCCCAAAATGCAAGGCTCACACTTTTTGTGCGCTTCTACATCTGCTGCCGCATTTGCTACACTCTCGATGACGAGGCCGCATAGCATGTCGCGCTTCGTCATCTCCTCAGCGGTTGCGGGCGTCGAATGCCCCAACCATCAGTTCCATAGCTCCAGATCAGTGTTTCCTCCCTTGGCCATGTTGACGACGTGTTCTTGCGAATCTGCTGCGTCGGATGCCGAGGGGACCACCTTGGTCTCCACGATGTAGAGACCGCCCTCACACTTTGCCTCCAGCACGACCTCACTGTCTTTGTCGATGCGAACCACTGTGCTGTTCCTACGGAAAAGCACCTCATACCCCTTGTCCTTCAAGCGGCTGACACTCAAAATGTCAGCCAGAACGGGGACGTGTGGCACGGATTGTGCACAGCTCCTTCTTACCGACCACCACGACTTCCACCTCCACATCGCCTTGGCCGGCTGCCGGCTCGACTTTGTCATTCGCGACAACCATTGCCTTGGAGGACTTCTCGTAGGAGACGAACCCCACCTTCTCGACTTGGGTTTGCTTTTCGGCCCTGAAATTGAGGCACCGCCTGTTGGCCTTTTTAAGGAAGTGGTTCTTGTTTCCATTGAGGAGCAACCTGCCCTTGCTATTTTTGCCGCCGGTATTTGTCTCCTCCGGGCACTCACGGGCCCAATGGCCCTCCTTGCCCCAGTTGCGGCATGCACCTTTCTTGGCGCCTTTCTTGCCGCCGCCCTTTCCGCCGATTCCTCGGCCCTTGCTTCCACCACCACGCATTTTGGTGACGAGGGCCGATGAGGAGGACAACGACTCCCCGCAGCTCCGTCGATGCTCCTCGTTGCGGATGTACTCTGCGACCACGCCATAGGTGAGCTTGTCCTCCGACCATCCTCTGAGGACATAGATGACTGGACCCTAGTTTTCAGGTAGGGCCATGAGGAGGGCCATCGCCTACAGCTGCGTGTCGATCTTCCATCCTACGTCGTTACATTGTGAGGCGAGTGACTCGATCTGCTACACGGCGGTGATGAAATCATCTCCCTCCTCGATTCTCACCGTGAGGAGCCGCTTCATCGCGAAGATTTTGTTCGCAAGCAACTTGAATTGGTGGATGGCACATAGTTTTGCCAAGATTCAGCTGCCAGCTTGCAGCTTGATGACAACATTTATAGGGCCAGTCATAAGCTTTCTATTGCACCAAATCGCGCGCAATTCGGCCAAGCGTAGCCCAAGTTACGCTTGCCGAAGCGCAGGTCTCACCCACCACAGAAGCCTGACGCCACCACACGTTGTGGCGCCATCCTTCACGTGCGAAGCACCTTTCCCAAGGCGCAGGTCCCATTGCACGTGATGTATGGGTCTCCTGCACTGTTTCCACGCACCTTCCCCACTTTTGGGTCAACTTTGGTGATGGGGTGTGACGAGGTTCGAAACCTGTCCACGAACCTGCAGTCATAATTTTGACTTTCCCCAAGTAACAAAATGTACTACTGAGTTTCGGACGCCGAGCCATGATTTTGGCCAAGTCCCTCAGTAACTACATGCACTACAGGATCCAGTGGATTATCCACCGGACGCCTCGGCAGACCTTCCGGAGCAAAATCTCCACATGGTACTTTTGTTACTCGGTCCGGTCGATTATCCACCGGATTTTGAGTCGCAGCCGGCTCCCAGAGCCGTTGCGCACACCCAAACTTCGAAAGGCCATATCTCCCTTGATACTTGTCCGATTGCGGCAAAACAAATTTCCACCGGAGTCAGCGACTCGTCAACTTTAAGGGGCAATCATCCATTTTAGGATCCGAGCAATCATTGAGTCGCCAGATCTGCCAACGTGGAGTTTCCACTTTCTGGCGGCTCGTCGGCGCCTCCCGGCGCCGCACTTGGTCATGCGGAGGGGCAATTTTTCAACAGGGTCTCCATCCTACCCGCCCCGTCGCCTGACCCCCAGGGTTTTCATCAATCCTGATCCGCTTGAGGATGAGCGTTTGTTGGACGCAGCGCTGTCCCACGCCGTTCACCAGTGTCACCTTTGTGATCAGGGAGATGAGAGTGTAAGCTCTGGGTCAGAGCCTCTTATGTGTGTCGTTGATGGGGTGTTGCGTGGGTCTGCGTCCGGTCACGTTCTTGGTTTTCCTCCCGCCGATGTTTCGTGGATTGAAGAGTGGTAGTCAGTGCGCTTGACTCGCTCTTTTGCTGCCTGTGGTCAGTGCTTCTCTAAGCACGCCACTTTTGCCGCAGTCAGTCATGAACCCTCCACTGTTCATGCGTCGGGTGGCTTCTGAATTCTTGACTCTGGCGCCACCTACCACATGACCTCGTCGTGCATGTCCTTTGTCTCCCTCGGTCCTGTTGGTTCTCTTCGCTTTGTCCGCATTGGCTCCGGCCAATTTCTCCCGGTCCAAGGAGTTGGTTTTGTGCGCTTCGTTGGCCCTGGGGGGAAACTGTTTTTGCCGGACGTCCTGTACGTCCCATTGCTAGAGGTGAGTCTCCTCTCTGTTACGATGCTCGACGACAAGGGCATGGACTTCTCGTCCAGTCGCGACATTGCATCTGTCTCGCACCGCACTTCTGGCCACATTCTCATGCAAGGCACTCGCTGTGACCGTATTTTCCGTGTTCCCACCTTCGCGCCCTCTCCCGCCACCACTGCACATGTGCATGTTGCACGCTCCCTCACACCTGCTCATGCACAGTTGCTGCATCGTCGCATGCGCCAAATCCACACTGCTGCCATTGACAGTCTTCTTCGGGTGCTTCCCGCAGATGGCCTTGATGCTGCTACTTTCTCTGCTCCTTGTCCTCTTGACTGTCTGGACTATGCTCAAGGCGAAATGCATCGGTCTCCTTTCTCCACCTCTGAATCTCGCACTTCTCATCCTCTTGACCTATTCCATGCTGGTGTCATGGTCCCCCTCCTTCATGACTCTCTTGGGGGTGTCGGCCGTTACGTTCTTTGTCTCAGAGATGACTTCTCCCGCATGTGTTGGGTCTTTGCACTCAAACAGAAGAGTGATGTTTGCTCCACTCTTGAGTCCTGGCTTCCCCAGGCTGAGGTCGCCTGTGGTCGACGTCTTTGTGTCTTTCGTTGCGACTGTGGGGGTGAATTCATTTGTCCTACCTCTCGTTTTCTCTCCTCTCGTGGTGTGACCGTCAAAACCATTGCTCCCTACACACCTTAGCAAAACGGTATGTCTGAGGGCTGGAATCCAACACTTGCCGATGATGTACGTACCCTTCTCAGTGCCTCTGACCTTCCTCCCTTGTTTTCCTTTGAAGCCATGTCCTACATGACGTGGGTCTGGAACCGTGTTCCGCACGGTCCCCTCCCACGTCATGTCACGCCGTTTGAGCGCTGGTTTTGCCGCCGTACGGATCTGCACCTGGCTCGCGTGTGGGGCTGCGTCGCTGCCCTCTGGCTCCCAGAGGATCTTCGTGACGGCAAACTTAGCCTGCGTGCTCGCTTGTGCACTTTTGTCGGGGTCTCGGCCATGTCCAAAGCCTTACGCTTCTGGGACCCCGATCGCGTGCGTGTTGTCGAGTCTCGTGACGCCCTCTTCTTTGAGGAAGTCTTTCCTCGCGATCTGTCTCGCGTTGCTCCACCCTCCTCTCTATCCTCGATCTGTCGGCTTGGGGGGGGTAGGCCTCTTCTAGCCTCCGGTCTCACGGGGGTACCCCCTGTCGATTCGACTCCTTCCTCTCCCGACTCTCCTCCTCATGCATATGACGTGCCCAACCCTGACACACTCCTCTGCACTCCGACTGCATCCTCATCCTCTCCTTCCACAGAGCCTTCCCCTTCTTCATCCTTTGAGTCTGTGTCAGACCTTCCCAATAATCCAACACTGTCTGCTGACACTCTGGCACTATCACCCCCACAAGCTATCGTCGAGCCTCCTCCTCATCCTGTTTTACAGCCAACTGTTGTCCCTGGTGAAACTATCACTCTGCCAGTCACGGATGTGTTCTCTAGTTGTATCTGAGCCCTACACTTGTGAATGATGACTCCATCCACTTCCACAGTGCTCTGTCACACAGTCCTCTCAGCGTCGTACCCGCTCTAGTGTACCCCCTGCGGCAATTGGCTCCACAGCCAGACCCATTGGCCTTGACGCACTGGGAACTGCTTCAAGCGTGGTTCACCCTAACTCAGCAGTGGGATATGCACTTGTTGCTCACAAGTTTCACAGTGCTTTGGATGCCTCAGTCGTTGGCTATGTCACCGCGTGCTTTGCAGCCAGTGGTCTTCCATCGCTCCCTGCAGAGCCTACCATTGTGCGCCAAGCAAGAGAGGCAGCTGATGTTGACCTCTAGGAAAAGGCTATACAAGAGGAGCTCACAGCCTTGACCGAGCATGAGGTCTTTGAACTTGTTGATCTCCCAGCAGATCGCAAGGCAGTTTCAGCCCGTTGGGTTCTTCGGCACAAGCAGAAGCCTGATGGTACGATTGATAGGTACAAGGCACGACTCACCACCAAGGGATTCTCCCAAGTTCTTAGTGTCAACTTTGATGAAATGTTTCCTCTGTGGGACGCTACACCACCGCTCGAGCTCTGTTGAGCCTTGTCGCCCAGCATGACTGGGAATTGGAGCAGATGGACGTCAACAATGCATTCTTGCACGGATGCCTTGACGAGGAGATCTATATGGTACAAACTCCAGGCTTCACAGATGGCACGAACAAGGTCTGGCGGCTGCGTAAAGCCCTCTATGGGCTAAAGAAATTCCCTCGCAACTAGAACTTGGAGATCTTGGCCACCCTTGAGAACGATGGCTGTCGTCGTAGCATTGTCAACCCTGCGCTCTTTCTGAGTGCACCCTCGCAGCCCCTTGTGGCCATCTTAGTCTACGTGGATGATCTCCTCATTGCATCACCTAGCTCCACCGTTGTGCAGTCAGTCAAAACCCTGTTGCATTCCACCTACAAAATGAAGGACTTGGGTCCAACTCAGGTGTTTCTGGGCATGGAGCTTACATGTGACCGTCGGAGCCGGACACTGGATGTATACCAAGCCTCCTAGATTTGCAGCCTGGGGTAGCGCTTCTCCTCCATGCTCGCTGACACTCCCACTGTGTCAACACCTATGACGCCAGCTGGGCAGCGCCTGCTGGTACCGCTCAATGTGACCCAGCTGGGGGATACTGTCAAGGTCACCGATTATTTCAGTGTGATCGGATCTCTGATGTACCTTGCCACTACCACCCAAGCGGACATGGCCTTCACGGTCAACTTCCTTGGTCAGTTCTCCCAGCAGCCCAGTCAGAGGCATCTCGAGGCTGCACTACCTGTCGTTTGCTACGCACTGTCCACTGCGCGTCTAGGACTAGGCTACAGGTCACAACCTTCAGTGGTAATAGATGGATACACTGACAGTGAGTGAGCTCATGATGCAGACGCACGTAGCCGCACCGGCTATATCTTTCTCGTGGGTGGGACCGCTATCTCATGGAAAAGCGGCACGCAATGTTGTGTTGCGTGTAGCTCCAGTGACGCTGAGTATGTCGCCCTTGGTGCAGGTATGTGTGAGAGTGTCAGGCTTTCTCGCTTGCTTCAGCAGCTTTGCGTACCCATCTGCTACATCACATTGCGCTGCAACAATCAAAGCACTAAGGCGATTACTGAACATGATGGTATGCATCAATCACGCACAAGGCACATAAATATTGAGCATCACTTTGTACGCGAACTCATTTCTATAGGGGAGGTTCAGGTCATCTGGGCCGACACGCGTCAGTAGCGCGCAAACTTTCAACAGTGGGATGTTCAGGGTAGCTGTGCATGCAGTTGGCTTGTTGCGTGCACGTGATGCTCTTGGCTGAATAAACATTCTCTTGTCCATTCCTCGTAATGTGGTGCTTCGTGTGGTGTGTGGGATTTTTGTCTGTGGGTCATGGGGAAGTGTTGGTTTGTTTTTCAGACAAGCAAGTGACCTCTTCACTCCTTCCATCCACACACACACCAATCCTGCAGGTGACAGAGCAGAACTAAAGCTGTGGAGCCATGCATCACTGGTGTCTCTACCGTGTGCAAGATTGGTGAGCTCGATCATGCTCAGCTCTGGCAGAGAGGATCTCTCACTGCTCTCAACATTTGGTGATGAGCCATAGGATGGCTAAAACATGAGAGATTTATTAAGAGATGCATGCACCACATACGCTTGTGGTGGATGTGGATTATGGTTTTATGTACTATGCATGCTGTGCTAGCTGTCTAGTCCTTGCCCGGGTTGCTGATCCTACGGGCCCACACGCTCAGTCGCTCTAAGGTGTGAGAGACCACGGCGGCTTTTTAGCTGACCGGTTCGGTTCTGTTGTGATTTGTGACGTTTGTGTACACTTTACTGTGACCACTTGGCCGTGTCCATACTCGTGCAGATCCCTCAGGCGGGCCCTGGTGACACCGGTGCAACCACTGGTGGCGGACTACCGGCTTGGAGCTGGCCGACTACTGTTCCAGAGCCCCAGATGCTTTCGGGACTCTCTGCTGTCTTTTCTACAGCTTGCAGGCGCCTTTCGGCGGACTGGCCATGAGCCCTATTTGCATGTTTTTGCATTGTATGTCCACCTTCTGATGATGGATGCATGCATGTGACCAGTCGTAGCGTTTGTCTTCTGATTCTCCACGTCTAGGTTCACACGGCGTAGCATTCTGACATGTCTGCCCAGAGTTACGGCCAAAATAGTGGTTTTGGGCCGCTTTTAGGACAGCTCTTGGACTGCCGCGTGCAACAACCGTCGTGCGCCGCGACAGGTTTTTATGCCTTGGACATGTCATTTGTCATCTCTCTCTCTGCATATGCTATTGAAGCATTCTCACAATTTGTTTTGTGTCTCCTAGCCAAATCCTTGCCGTTGTGTGCACGACCTGTGATTGTTGTCACCGTATGACCAGGCACTGACGCCTAGTCAGCGGCTATGTTGCTAGGAAGCTTCCACGTATTTTCTCATGGTATCAGAGCAGTGAGACAGTTCTCACTGAGGTACGCAGCAGAAACGCAGAAGAGCAGTAGCAGTGAGAGTCACCGCTGTAGCAGATTTCTTGGGGCCTGTCGGAGACAGCCGGTTGCCGTCGGCGCAGCCTTCACCCACCACGTGAGATCGTAGCAGTGCTGTTGCCACCGTGCCAGCAGCAGGAGCAGCAGAGGCAGCAGCAGCAGTGTAGCACCAGCAACAGCAGTGCGTGCCGGCTGTAGTGAGCACAGTCGCCATCCAGAGCCGCATTGACAGCAGCAGCAGCGCAGCAACAGCGGCGGCAGCAGTACACAGCAGCAGCAGGAACAGCAGTAGCGCAGCAGCACCGGGGGCAACAGCAGCGCAGCAGCAGCAGCGGCAGCCGTGGCGGCAACAGTAGGGTAGCAGCGGCATCAGCAGCAGCGCAACAGTGCCAGCAGCAACAGCGCGCGGCGGCGGGAGCGAGCACTAGCCGCAGCGCGCAAGAGCAGTAGCAGCAGCAGCAGCGCAGCCGCTGCTGCCACCGCTGCATACGCAACTACACAGTTGCTGTTGTAACTGACAGCACAGCTGCAGTAGCAGCTGAGTGGAAGCTGCTGCGCAGCTTCCACGCAGCTTCTACGCAGCCGCCACGGAGCGGCTGCACGTTCGCGAAGAGTCGCGAGAAAGAAAGAAAGAAAAACAAAAGAGAGAGGCAGGAGGGGGAGGCAAGCTGACATCAGCAATTTTGATTGCTGACGTCATCAGGTCGTGCTGACATCAGCAACCACATGCTGACGTCAGCACCATAGCCAAATTCTTGGCCGGACAGTCAAACGTTGCCAGCGTCTCAAATCCTTGAGAAACGCTGACGGTTTTGAAATCCGACAAACTTGACTTGTCGTCCCATACTGAGCGGCGACATGAGCCTGTCCGACAAGGAGAAGGGACCAGGCAACCCCTCCTCCTATTCGTCTGGTGTACTGAGTCCACGCTCGCAGGCCATTGAGGACTTGCAAAGCGAGCAGGATGAGATGCGCCGCCTCCAGAGAGCAGACTGACGCTATCCGCACGCTGACTGAGCTCCTGCGTGCTCAGTCCATGACTCCTCAGCAGGCTTCTGAGGGAGCTGCCAGCGTCGCGGTCTCTACCCAACAGTCGGCTCAGGCACCCGTGACAGACGTTTGACCTTTCCCACCACCTGCTGACCTCCTTGATGATGAGCCACTCATGCCAGGCATTATGGAAGACTCCCCGGCTCAGGAGATTCGAGTTCTTCAGGAGCGACTCTGTCAGCTGCAGACGGGCACCCCATCTCCTCCGTTTTCCCCGATACGATCGTCAGCTGACTACCCCGGTGACCATCCTCTTCCAGGAGTCTTTCCTGTCTCTCGTCCTACTGAGCCTGTGGTTGCTCTCCCCACGGAGCGGCAGCCTAAGGACTTTGAGACACCACCTCCACGGTACATTAGTGAGGATGGCTTCGACTGCTGGGAGATCATGTTTCAGGTGTGGGCTACTTCTGAGGGAGTGTGGCCTTACTACCACAGCCCATACCAGCCTACAGACCCAGCACAGATACTAACAGCAGCCCGGGCCATGCGTGGACTCCTCTACGCCATGCCACGCGAGACCGTCGTCGACTTTCGCCCCTTCGTAGGCGAGGCCGGCACAGGCACCGGCATCGATCCCCATGGAGGTTGGGATCTGGCCTTATCCTTGTTGGCCGCAGAGACGCACGCCACTCATGCATCACACATTCGTGCTTTCCATTTGCTCCGTCGAGGGCTTGCGGAGCATGCAACGGATTAGTGGCGATGCGCCATGCGCATCTACACGCGCTTGGGGACCTCAGGAGGCACACAGTTGTGGGCGCTTCGTACGATTATGCTCGGAGTTTGCCTCGAGTACACCGACATCTTCACACAGTACAGCGACGTTGTCCTCGAGCCCTTCTCAGCCACTCTGCAGCTGCTTCCTTGGGCGCATCAGCTCTTCCTTCTGGTGACCTCAACCCGCGAGGCAGCCGTAGCTCATCAGGAGACTTCTCTCGCTGCAGCAGCCATCGCATCACCACCATCTTCCCTCCTGTAGTCTCCCTCTTCCTCCCCCATCACATCCTTATCTTCCTCTTCCTCTTCGACCCCGTTTACACCCACATAGACACAGGGTGTTGCAGCAGCCGCCCAGGGGAAGAAGAAGAATAGGAAGCGTGGATCAGGTCAGCAACAATCGTCATCCAATGGTAGCACTGGCCGTTGTGTGTATTGCTACAACTGTAGAGGCGCCCATTGCTACACCGAGTGCCAGCAGTCGCTTGACTGGGCGCAGATCACTCAAGGGCTCCAGGCTGCTCATGCTTTCCATTCCACGTCTAGCACGTCACCCGCATCCTCCTCCGGACGCGCGGCGGCCACGACTGCAGCTGTTCTTGCCTCCTCACCGGCGAGCAGCAACGATCCGGACCTGCGCGACCGCACCATCGCCGAGCTTTGCCACCTTCTGGCCCTCCGCTTTCAGGGAGGTGCGACTGTGTTGTCATCGTCGGGTGGTTCACAGACTGCTTGTTTGTCCGTTCTTGTGGCTCGTGACAACGCGTGTGGGGGAGCACAGTCTGCATGTGATGATGATGGGCCTGACTGCACCGAGTGGATTCATGAGTCTCATCTTTGTGTTGTGCATCATTCCTCCCCACTGACGGCTCAGCGTCCCTCTGATGCCGAGTGTTCCATTGCTCGCTGTATAGTGACGTCCACCAGCCGTGACTCCGGTGGCACTTGGATCATCGATTCTGGTGCCACCCATCACATGACGTGCCGTCGTAGTGATTTTGTTGTTCTCGGTCCTGTCACGTCTGTCCGTTCCATTCGTACAGGGTCTGGTCAGTCCTTGCTAGTCCATGGTGTTGGAGTTGTATGCTTCAATGGTCCGTCTGGCCCCTTGTACCTTTCTGACGTGTTGTTTGTGCCTGATCTTGAGCTCAGCTTGCTTTCTGTGCGTGCCTGTACCTTGATGTGTCTCTCTGTGGAGCATACCGCTGACTCAGCGACTGTGAATGCTACTAACACCCACAGTGTCGTCCTACGTGCTAAAGTCATAGATGATCTGTATCGCATCACTCGGCCCTCCTCCCCTTGCTCTTCCTCTTCCTCCGGTCTTGTCTTAGTCACTGGTGTTCTATCTTTGGAACACCAGAGGTTGCTTCATCGCCGTCTGTGTCACGTGGGCTGCGACACTGTGTCGAAGCTCATTTGGACACAGCCTGCTCTTGGTCTTGACATAACTTCTTGCGCAAAGCCACCCAAGACAGACTGCCTTTCTTGCTCTCAGGGGAAGGTGCACCGGTGCACCTACCCTGACTCTCGTTCCCGAGCGCTTCGGCCTCTCGAGCTGGTTCCCTCAGACCTTCTCGGCCCTCTCCCGATCGATTCCCTGTCCGAGAGGGGCCGGTATGTTCTGACTCTGACTAACGACTTCACCCGGATGCGGTGGGTCTACAGCCTGCGTCAGACGAGCAACGCCGCCCTTACGATTCAACTCTGACTAGTGATGGCTGAGCGTCAGTCCCGCCACACGCTACATACTTTCCGCTCGGATCGGGGCGGCGAGTTCCTTGGCGAGATGGACTCCTTCTTTGCTGAGCACGGGATTTTTCACCAGGTCTCCGCTCCTGCTACCCCCCAGCAGAATGGTGTATCTGAGCACTGAAACCGCACCATGGAAGATGCGGTTCGCGCCATGCGGTCTGAGTGCAGTCTCCCGGAGTCTTTTGTCTTTGAGGGTTTCTCCTACATGACTTGGGTCTGGAACCACCTCACGCACGGTCCGCTTTCGGAACATATCACATTGTACGAGCTCTGGTTTGTACATCGTGCTGACCTTTATCTCGCCCGCGTCTGGGGCTCCCTGGCCTCCGTGTGGTACACCGAGGACCAGCAGGGGTCCAATATCTCACCTCGGGGCCGCTTGTGTGTCTTCATAGGCATTTCCCCGCGGTCGAAGGCCTGGCACTTCTGGGTTCCTACTCGTCGTCACGTCATTGAGTCCCGCGACGCGCTATTTTTCGAGTCGATTACCTACCGTGACTTACCTTTGATCACAGCACTCTCTGCCACCCATGTTCCTTCCTGTGAGGGTTCTCGGCCGATGGGGGAGACTTCCACGCCAGCAATCATCCCTCATTAGGTGAATGTGTCCGCTCGAGCCCCCTCTCGGTCTCCGGCCCTTGATGATCCGGTGATCATTGCCGTTGGTCCCGAGATCTCGCCTGTCTAGCCTGTTTCACACCCCACAGGTACCTTTGTTCCCACGTCTCCTTCTGCACTAGCACTTGCGTCTGCTGGCACCCCTATCTCAGTATCTGATCCAGCCTCGTTCACTCCTACGTCGGCTGGCACTCCTACCTCATTGTCAGGTCCAGTCTTGCCTGCCCCAGCTACCACACCCAGCCCCGTATTCCCCACACACGCATCTCCTCGTACGGCGTCTCCGGCTGCCTCGTCTCAGTCCTCACCAGCTGCGGTCGCATCTGTCCCTAAGCCTGAGGTGCGTCCTTCAACCTCAGGTTACTCCCGTGAGCCCGGTGGTCGTCTTTGACGACTGGATTCCGGAGCTCAGCGAGCGTTGGGCCTCGCACCCAAGCGCTCCTCTCGCAACATCGCGAGTGGTGATCCCGGCACAAATGCCCTAGGCCTGAGTGTCCGCATTGAGCTCACAGAGGTACATCCAACGTGCCTCGTAGGGCACAACCTCGTCACTCGCGAGTTCCATATCGCCTCTGACGCAACAGCTGATCTCATGGTTGTCAAGCCCGGCACTGAGGCGTGTGCACTTGCCACGCAGAGTTCTCCCACTATGGCGCCCGACCCGGGCACACTGAGGGAGGCTCTCTCATCACAGGATGCTAACGCTTGGCGTGCTGCCTGCGAGGATGAGCTTCGTGCTATCCGAGAGCACAGAGTCTACGAGCTTGTCGACCTTCCTCCGGGGAGGAAGGCTATTCATGTCAAGTGGGTCTTTCGCAAGAAGGTAAAGCCGGATGGCTCACGAGAACGCTACAAGGCCCACTTGGTCGTCAAGGGGTACTCGCAGATTGAGGGAGTCCATTACACCGACACTTTTGCCCCTGTTGGCCGCATGACCTCAGCTCCAGCTCTGTTTGGTGTAGTGGCTCAGCATGATTGGGAACTGCACCAGATAGATGTGAACAATGCATTCCTCCATGGCTCTCTGGATGAGGAGATTTACGTGGCTCAGCCACCGAGCTTTGAGGACAGTGACAAGGTCTGGCGCTTGTGCAAGTCCTTGTACGGCCTCAAGCAGTCTCCGCGGTGTTGGAACCGGGAGATCACCGGCACTTTGAATCGTGCAGGATACATACAGAGTGAGGCAGACCCCTCCCTGTTCATCCTACCGACACCCGAGCGGTTCACCGCCATTGTGGTCTATGTCAATGACCTTCTGATCGCGTATCCATCCATGGAGGCCGTGAAGGAGCCCAAGGGTGTCCTCCAGACTGCCTACAGGATGAAGGACCTCGGTCCTGCATCCGTGTTTCTCGGTATAGAGATCGTGCGAGATCACAGACATCGGATACTGTTGTTGCATCAGGCCCAATACGCATGAGTGGTAGGGGACCTCTTTAGCGATCTCCTCGATGCAGTGCCCTTCGCTTCCACACCTCTCACACTCGATGGGCAGGATGCCCTGAAGGTGGATGATCCTACACAACTGGGGGAGACAGTGGACGTGACCTTGTACCTCCGTCTCATTGGATCTCTGATGTACCTGGCCACTAACACGCGTCCTGACATCGCGTTTGCCGTCAACCGTCTCGCTCAGTTTTTGTAGGCTCCACGTGCGAGAGCCTTTCATGCCGTTGTGCGAGTGGTGTGGTGCGTGGTCTCCACGCTGTACCTCGGACTCTGTTTTCGTCGACAGTGTTCGGTGGTCCTTGACCACACTGGCTACACTGACAGTGACTAGGCTTGGGGCCCAGATGGGGGCAGCCGTAGTGGTTACGTGTTTCTGCTCGCTGGTACCGCTTTGTCTTGGCGAAGCGGGAAGCAGGGCTGCATTGCACGTAGTTCGTTGGACGTAGAGTACGTTGGTGTGGGCGTAGGGGCTCCTGAGGCAATATGGCTACAGCGTTTGTTTCTTGATCTTGGGCAGTCGGTACCCGCCATTATGTTGCGTTGCGACAACCAGAGTGCTCTCGCCATTGCGGAGAACTCCGGTCTCTTTCATGCTTGCACAAAGCACATTGCGGTTGAGCATCACTTCGTTCGTGATCTAGTGGAGCGACGCGTGATCTCTATCATGTGGGTTGGCAGTGACATGCAGCGTGCTGATTTCCTAACGAAGGCACTAGCTCGCGGAAAGTTCCTGGTGGCCATTCGTTCTGTTGGGCTTCGCCCCATGCGTGAGGGTGGTTCAGTGTGGGATATGCATTTGTGCCTCATCTGTTTGTGTCACTCACTATTGTGTTTGTACCAGTGCTGCACGTGTATGGACATGCGTACCATCGGGTCATGGGGGAGTGTTGTGATTTATGACGTTCGTGTACAGTTTACTGTGACCACTCGGCCGTGTGCATACTCGTGCAAATCCCTGGGGCGGGCCCTAGTGACACTTGTGCGACGACTGGCGGCGGGCTACCGGCTTGAAGCTGGCCGACTACCGTTCCAGAGCCCCAGATGTTTTCGGGACTCTCTGCAATCTTTTCTACAGCTTGCAGGCGCCTTTCGGCGGACTGGCCATGAGCCCTATTTGCATGTTTTTGCATTGTATGTCCACCGTCTGATGATGGATGCATGCATGTGACCAGTCGTAGCGTCCATCTTTAGATTTTACACGTCTAGGTTCAGACGGCATAGCATTCTGACATGTGTGCGAAGAGTTTTGGCCAAAACAGTGGTTTTGGGCCGGTTTTAGGACAGCTCTTGGACTGCCGCGTGCGACATCCGCCGTGCGCCGCGTCAGGTATTTATGCCTTGGACCTGTCATTTGTCATCTCTCTCTCTGCATATGCTATTGAAGCATTCTGACACTTTGTCTTGTGTCTCCTAGCCAAACCCTTGTCATTATGTGCACGACATGTGACTGTCGTCACCGTCTGACCAGGCACTGACGCCTAGTCAGCGGCTGTGTTGCTAGGAAACTTCCACGCATTTTCTCAGGTTCAACCCGGGGGTAGCTGCTAAGACCCCACTTCGAGTTGTTCGAGTGGGTGGCCCGGTCAACCGCGGCTAAGAGCTCGCTGGTCAATCACTCTCCTCACTTGTCTCTTGCTATCTACTCAAGCGTTTTTCACCAACTTCTCACCCCACTTGTCGACATGGCTGCTGTGTGTGTCGAGCTTGCATGGTGGCAAGTGTGTGTTGGCTAGTCGCCACTCCCTACAGCACATGCGTGTAGACAAATTCTTTGTGCATGCTTGGGGCCTCCATGTCTTCCGCTGTCATCTTCACAATCTTGTGCAGATGAGCCACATAAATGTCTAAAAGCGTGGAGGTGCTTGGATGAACAAGAAAATGCGTAGAAGCTTCCTAGCAACACAGCCGCTGACTGGGCGTCAGTGCCTAATCAGACGGTGACGACAGTCACAGGTCGTACACACAACGGCAAGGGTTTGGCTAGGAGACACAAGGCAAAGTGTCAGAATGCTTCAATATAGCATATGCAGAAAGGAATGAGAAATGACAGGTACAAGGCATAAATACCTGCCGCGACACACGGTGGGTGTCGCACGTGGCAGTGCAAGAGTTGTCCTAAAACCGGCCCAAAACCATTGTTTTGGCCGTAACTCTGCGCACACATGTCAGAACGCTACGCCGTCTGAACCTAGACGTGCAAAATCAAAAGACGGACGCTACGACTGGTCACATGCATGCAACCATTGACAGACAGTGAGCATACAATGCAAAAACATACAAATAGGCCTCATGGCCAATCTGCCGAAAGACGCCTGCAAGATGTACAAAACACAACAAAGAGTCCCGGTTGCATCTGGGTCTCTAGTGCAGTGGTCGGACAGATCCAAGCGGGTAGTCCGCCGCCTGTCATCGCGCCGGTGTCACCAGGGCCGCCCCCCTCAGGGACCTACACGAGTATGGACACGGCCGAGTGGTCACAGTAAACTGTACAGGAACGGCACAAAGCACAACACTCCCCCATGACCCGATGGTACGCATGTCCATACGCGTGCAACACGGGTACGAACACAATCGTGAGTGACACAAACAAATGAGACGCAGACAAACATCCCACACTCAACCACTCTCACACACGAGGCGAAGCCCAAGAGAACAAATGGCCACCAGGAACTTTCCACGAGCAAGTGCCTTCGTCAAGAATTCAGCACGCTACGTGTCAGTACCAACCCACATGATGGAGATCACGCGTCGCTCCACCAGATCACAAACGAAGTGATGCTCAACCGCAATGCGCTTTGTGCGAGCATGAAAACACCAAAGTTCTCCGCAATGGCGAGAGCACTCTGGTTGTCGCAACGCAGCACAATGGCAGGTACTGACTGCCCAAGCTCAAGAAACAAGCGCTGCAGCCATACTGCCTCAGCAGCCTCTGCGCCCAAAGCAACATACTCTGCCTCGGACGAGCTACATGCAATGCAGCCCTGCTTCCCGCTTCGCCAAGACAAAGTGCTACCACCAAGCAGAAACACGTAGCAAGTACGACTGTGCCCATCAGGGCTCCAAGCCCAGTCACTGTCAGTATAGCCGTCAAGGACCACCAAACACTGCGGACAAAAGCAAAGTCCGAGGTACGCCATGGAGACCACGTACCCTACCACTCGCACAGCCGCGTGAAGGACTCTCACACGTGGAGCCTGCGAGAACTGAGCGAGGAGGTTGACGGCGAACGCAATGTCAGGACGCGTGGTAGTGGCCAGTTACATCAGAGATCCGATGAGACGGAGGTACAAGGTCACGTCCACTGTCTCCCCCAGCTATGTAGGATCATCCACCTTCAGGGCATCCTGCCCATCGGGTGTAAGAGGTGTGGAAGCGGAGGGCACTGCACCAAGGAGATTGCTGAAGCGCTCCCCCACGACTCGTGCGTATCGGGCCTGATGAAGCAACAGTGTCCGATGTCTGTGATCTCGCACGATCTCCATACCAAGAAACACCGATGCAGGACCGAGGTCCTTCATCCTGTAGGCAGTCTACAGGACAGCCTTGGCCTCCTTCACAACCTCCAGGGACGGAGACGCGATCAGAAGGTCATAAACATAGACCACGATGGCGGTGTGTCGGTAGGATGAAGAGCGAGGGGTCAGCCTCGCTCTGTACGTATCCTGCGCGAGTCAAGGTGCCAGTGATCTCCCGGTTCCAATACCGTGGAGCCTGTTTGAGGCCGTACAAGGACTTGCACAAGCGCCAGACCTTGTCACCATCCTCAAAGCCTGGTGGTTGAGCCATGTAGATCTCCTCATCCAAAGAGCCATGGAGGAACGCGTTGTTCACATCCATGTGGTGCAGTTCCGAGTCATGCAGAGCCACTATGCCGAACAGAGCTCGAGCTGAGGTCATGCGGTCGACAGGGGCAAAGGTTTCACTGTAATCAACTCCCTAAATCTGAGAGTACCCCTTGACGACCAAGCAGGCCTTATAGCGTTCCAGTGAGCCATCCGGCTTCACCTTCTTGCGAAAAAACAAGTTGTCCTGAATCGCCTTCCTCCTAGGGGGAAGGTCGGCCAGCTCATAGACTCTGTGCTCTCGGATAGCACAAAGCTCATCCTCGCAAGCAGCTCGCCAGGCATCAGCATCCTGCGATGAGAAAGCCTCCCTCAATGTGCCCAGGTCAGGCGCCATAGAGGGGGAACTTTGCGTGGCAAGTGCACACGCCTCGGTGTCAGGCCTGACGACCACGAGATCAGCTGTTGCGTCACAGGCGATATGGAACTCGCGAGTGACCAGGTCTTGCCCTATGGGGCACGCTGGGTGTACCTTTGAGAGCTCAGTGCGGACACTCAGGCCTAAGTCCTTTGTGCCTGGATCACCGCTCCCGATGCTGCGAGAGGAACGCCTGGGTTCGGGACCCGACGCTCGCTGAGCTCCGGAATCTAGTGGTCGAAGGCGGCCACCGGACTCACGGGAGTAACCGGAGGTCGAAGGGGGCACCTTAGGCTCAAGAACAGGTACGACCACAGGGACAGGTACGACCACAGCTTGTGAGGGCTGAGACGAGGCAGCCGGATATGCCGTGCGAGGAGATGCGTGTGTGGGGGACACAGAGCTGGGTGTGTTAGTGGGCAAGGGTGGCCCGGACATTGAGACAGGAGTGTCAGCCAACGTAGGGACAGGAGTGGGCTTGACTGGGTCAGACGCCGGAACAGGGGTGCCAGTAGACACGGGTGATGTGCAGGAGGAGGCGTGAGAGCAGCGGTACCTGTGGGGTGTGAACCAGGCTGAACAGGCGGGATCTCTAGACCGACGGCAATGATAGCCGGATCATCAAGTGCTGGAGACCGAAAGGGGACTCGAGCGGACACATCAGCCTGACAAGGAATGGTCGTTGGCGGAGAAGTCTCCCCCATCCGCCGAGGACCCTCGCAGGAAGTGACATGAGCGGCAGAGAGGGCTGTGATCAAAGTCAGATCACGGTATGTGAGTGACTCAAAAAACAGCGCGTCACGGGACTCAATGACACGATGGCGAGTGGGGTCCCAAAAGCGCCAGGCCTTCGACCGCGGGGAGATGCCGATGAAGGCACAGAAGCGACCCCGAGGGGAGACCTTGGACCCCTGCTGATCCTCAGTGTACCACACGGAGGCCAGGAAACCCCAGACGCCAGCAAGATGAAGATCAGCACGGTGGCCAAACCAGAGCTCGTACGGTGTAACATGATCCGGAACCGGACCATGCTAGAGGCGGTTCCAGACCCAAGTCATGTAGGCGAAGCCCTCGAAGGCAAAGGACTTCGGGAGACCGCACTCAGACCGCATGGCGTGAACCACATCCTCTAGGGTGTGGTTCCAGCGCTCAGATACACCATTCTGCTGTGCGGTAGCAGGAGCGGAGACCTGGTGAAAAATTCCAAGCTCAGCAAAGAAGGAGTCCATCTCACTGAGGAACTCGCCGCCGCCATCCAAGCGAAAAGTATGTAGCGTGTGGCCAGACTCACGCTCAGCCATCACGAGCAAGAGCCAAACCGCAAGGGCGGCATCGCTCTTCTAACGCAGACTATAGACCCACCGCATCCGGGTGAAGTCACCAGTCAGCGTCAGAACATATCAGCCCCTCTCGGACAAGGACTCAACCGGGAGAGGACCGAGCACGTCCGAGTGGACCAACTCGAGAGGTCTTAATGCTGGGGAACGCAAATCAGGGTAAGTGCACCGGTGCATCTTCCCCTGAGCGCAAGAAAGATAGTCGGTCTTGGGTGGCTTCTCAAAAAAAGCCACGTCAAGACCGAGGGCAAGCTGTGTCCGAATGAGCTTCGACACAGTGTCGGAGCCCACGTGACACAAACAACGGTGAAGCAACCGCTAGTGTTCCGGGGATAGAACACCAGTGGCAAAAACGCGACCAGAGGAGGAGGGAGAGCAAGAGGAGGAGGGCCGAGCAATGCGATACAAATCATCTATAACTAAAGCACGTAGGACAATGCTACGGGTGTCAAGAGCAGTCACAGTCGCTGAATCAGCGATATGCTCAACGGAGAGACCCATCAGAGTCCAGGCACGCACGGACAGCAGACTGAGCTCAAGATCAGGCACAAATAGCACGTCAGAGACACAAGGGGCCAGACGGACCATCAAAGCATACAATCCCAACTCCGTGGACCGGCAAGGACTGACCAGAGCCTGTACGAACAGAACAAACAATCGTGACTGGACCAAGTACCACAAAGTCACTACGACGACACGTCATGTGATGGGTGGCACCGGAATTGATGTTCCAAGTGCCACCGGAGTCACAACTGGTGCACGTCACCATACAACAAGCAATGGAACACTCGTCATCAGAGGGACGCTGAGCCGTCAGTGGGAAGGAACGACGTACATCACGAAGGTGAGACTCATGAATCCAGTCAGTGCAGTCAGGCCCATCATCATCACATGCGGACTGTGCTCCCCCACACGTGTCATCACGAGTCACGAGGACGGATGAACAAGCAGTCTGTGACCCACTCGACGATGGCAACACGCTCGCACCTCCCTGAAAGCGAAGCGCCAGAAGATGACGAAGCTCGGCGATGGTGCGGTCGCATGGGTCTGGATCACTGCTGCTCGCTGGTGAGGACGCAGGAACAGCTGCAGTCGTGGTCGCCACGCGTCCAGAGGAGTGTGCGGGCGACATGCCGGATGCGGTGCGAGAAGCTTGGACAGCCTCAAGCCCACAAGTGATGCACGCCCAGTCAAGTGGCTGCTCGTACTCGGTGTAGCGATGGGCGCCTCCACAGTTATAGCAATGCACGGAACGGCCACTGCTACCACTAGATGATGGCTGCTGCTGACCCGATCCGTGCCTCCTATTCTTCTTCTTCCCCTGGGCAGCTGCTGCAACGCTGTACGTCTGTGTGGGTGTAGATGGGGTCAAAGAGGAGGAGGAAGATGAGGTAGTGATGGAGGTGGATGAGGGAAACTGCGGGAGGGAAGATGGTGGTGATGCGATGACTGCTACAGCGAGGGAAGTCTCCTAATGTGCTACTGTTGCCTCGCGGGCCGATGTCAAGTGGAGGAAAAGCTGATGCGCCCAAGGGAGCAACTACAGAGTGGCTGAGAAACGCTCGAGGGCAGCGTCGCTCTACCGTGTGAAGATGTCGGTGTACTCTAGGCGAACTCCGAGCATGATCGTCCGAAGCGGCCACAGCTGTGTGCCCCCTGAGGTCCCCAAACGCGTGTAGATACGCATGGCGCGTCACTAGTAATCCGCCGCAGGCTCCACTGGCCCCTGACGGAGCGAGTGGAAAGCGCGAATGTGTGACGCACGCGTGGCGTGCGTCTCTGCGGCCAGTAGGGACAACGCCAGATCCCAGCCTCCACGAGGATCGGCTTCGGTGCCTATGCCAGCCTCGCCGAGGAACGGGCGGAAGTCGACGACAGTCTCGCGTGACATGGCATAGAGAAGTCCGCGCATGGCCCAGGCTGCTGTGAGCGCCTTTGCTGGATCTGTAAACTGGTATGGGCTGAGGTAGTAAGGCCACATTCCCTCGGAAGTGGCCCACACCTGAAACAGGATCTCCCAGCATTCAAAGCCATCCTCGCTGCTGTACCGTGGAGGTGGTGCCTCAAAGTCCTTTAGCTGCCGCTCCGTGGGGAGAGCAACCGCAGGCTGAGGAGGGCGAGAGACGGGAAAAACTCCTGGGAGAGGGTGATCACCAGGGAAGTCACGTGACGCTCGTATCGGGGACACGGGTGGAGGTCGGGTACCCGTCTACAGCTGACGGAGGCGCTCATGTAAAAGACGAATCTCCTGCTCCTGGGAGTCATCCTCGAAGCCTGGCATGAATGGCTCGTCATCAAGGAGGTCAGCAGGTGGTGGAGAAACCACAGCAGGAGGTGAGGCAGGCGGAGCACCTGTCACGGGCACCTAGGCCGAGTGCTGGGTAGAGGCCGCAACGCCGGCAGCTCCCTCAGAAATCCGCGAAGGAGCCGTGGACTGAGCACGCAGAAGCTCAGTCAACGTGCGGATCGCGTCAGTCTGCTCTCGCTGCAGACGATGCAGCTCATCTTGCTGGCTGCGCAGGTCCGCAATGACCTGTGAGCGAGGGCTCAATACCCCTGAAGAAGAGGGGGAGGGATCACCTGGCCCCTTGTCCTTGTCGTCGGGCGAACTCATGTCGTCGCTCACTATGGGACGACAGGTCAAGTTTGTCCGATTTCAAAACTGTCTGTGTTTCTAGACGAGTTGAAATGCTGGCAACTTTTGACTTTCCGGGTGAAATTTTGCCTAAGTGTAATGCTGACGTCAGCAAGTGGTTGCTGACGTCAGCACGACCTGATGACGTCAGCAATCAACAATGCTGACGTCAGCTCGTCCCCTCCTTCCTTTTTTTTTCTTTTGTCACGGTTCTGTGCGAGTGTGGAGCCGCTTCGCGGTGGCGCGCGACAGCTCCGCGGAAACTGCGCAGCAGCTTCCGCCCAGCTGCTGCTGCAGCTGTGCTATCAGCTGCTGCTGCAGCTGTGTTGTCAGCTGCAACAGCAGCTGCGTAGCTGCGTGTGCAGCGGTGGCAGCAGCGGCTGCGCTGCTGCTCCTGCTGCTGCACGCTGCGGCTGCTGCGCGTTGCGGCTGCTGCTGCGCGCTACGGCTGCTGCTGTGCGCTGCGGCTGCTATTGCGCGCAGTAGCTGCTGCTGGCTGCCACCGCCGCGCGCTGCTGCTGCTGCCACTGCTACGCTACTGCTGCTGCCACTGCTACGCTGCTCCTGCTGCTACTGCTGCTGCACTGTTGTGGCCACCGCGACCGCCGCTGGTGCTGCTGTGCTGCTGCCGCCGCTGCCACTGCTGCGCTGCTGTTGTGGACGCTGCTACTATGCTGCTGCTGCTGCTGCCGCTGCTGCCACGCTGCTGCTGCGGCCGTTGCTGCTGCACTGCTGCTACCGTCGCCTCTGCTGCTGTTGCTCTACTACTGCGGCTATGGGAGGGCGTCTGAACGCACTGTAGCCGCCACGCACCTCTGCGTGGCGGTACACGCCGCTGCTGCTGCCTCTGCAGCTGTGATCTCACGTGGTAGGTGGAGTGCGTTGACGACGACCGGCCGTCTCCAACAGACCCCAGGAACTCTGCTGCAACGGTCACTCTCACTACTGCTGCTCTGCTGCGTCTTTGCTGCGCAGCACAGTAAAAACTGTCTCACTGCTCTGATACCATGAGAAAATGCGTAGAAGCTTCCTAGCAACACAGTTGCTGACCGGGCGTCAGTGCCTGATCAGACGGTGACGACAGTCACAGGTCGTACACACAACGGCAAGGGTTTGGCTAGGAGACACAAGGCATAGTGTCAGAATGCTTCAATATAGCATATGTAGAGAGGAATGACAAATGACAGGTCCTAGGCATAAATACCTGCCGCGGCGCACGGCAGGTGTCGCACGCGGCAGTCCAAGAGCTGTCTTAAAACCGGCCCAAAACCACTGTTTTGGCCGTAACTCTACGCACACATGTCAGAACGCTACGTCGTCTGAACCTAGACGTGCAGAATCAAAAGACGAACGCTACGAATGGTCACATGCATGCATCCATCGAAAGACAGTGAGAATACAATACAAAAACATACAAATAGGCCTCATGGCCAGCCTGCCGAAAGACGCCTGCAAGATGTAGAAGACACAACAGAGAGTCCCGGTGGCATCTGGGGCTCTGGTGTAGTGGTCGGCCACCTCTAAGCGGGTAGTCCGCCGCCTGTCGTCACGCCGGTGTCACCAGGGCCGCCTGCCTCAGGGATCTGCACGAGTATGGGCACGGCCGAGTGGTCACAGTAAACTGTACAGGAACGGCACAAAGCACAACAGTTGGGTCCTTCACTCAGCAGACACTTTCGAGGAGCAATCAATGTTAGGTTCAAAATACAACGGTACCCATCGTTTCGATCGATAGATCAGCGTTGTCCATAGTCCAAAACAACATGATAGCGGTGCCCATGTTCGCAAACATGTGAGCAAAAACGGAATTCAACTTCGCTCTCAAAGTCGGACGTCACCGACTTTGAGGGTGAAGTCAGCGACTTCTGACACCGGCCTCACCGGTGTCAGAAGTCACCATGTTGCGAGTTTTGGAGTTCGTAAGTGTGAACTCCAAAACTTGCACGTTTGCAAGGGAGAATGCACGAACTCTCAACAAACCCCCTAGTTGAACTTGGGGGTTTTGGTTGTATTTTCTTACTTGACCAGGCACCTGCCAGGCCCCGCTACCGCGGGGCCCGAAAGATTCCCTTTCTTCCATCACAGCGTGCGCCACATCTCGCAAACCCCCCCAAACCCTCGACAAACCCCCTAGTTACACTCGGGTGTTTGGGTTTTGTTTTTTTACTTGCCCGGGCATCTGTAGGGCACCGCAGTAGCCGGGCCCGACAGATTCCCTCTCTTCTTTCATAGTGTGCGTTCCATCTCGCCACCCCCCTCCCCAAAACCCTCGACAAAACCCCTACTTGCACAGGGGGATTTGGGTTTTCTTTTCTTACTTGCCCGGGCTGTTGTGCTTTGTGCCGTTCCTGTACAGTTTACTGTGACCACTCGGCCGTGTCCATACTGGTGCAGATCCCTGAGGTAGGCGGCCCTAGTGACACCGGCGCGACGACAGGCGGCGGACTACCCGTCTCGAGCTGACCGACCACTCTTCCACAGCCCCAGATGTCACCGGGACTGATTCCTGCGCCTTCTACGTCTTGTAGGCTGCTTTTAGCGCACTGGGCATGAGGCCCATTTGCATGTTTTTGCATTGTATACTCGTTGTCAGTCGATGGATGCATGCATGTGACCAGTCGCTGCGTCCGTCTTTTGATTCTGCACGTCTAGGTTCAGACGACGGATATTCTGACATGTGTGCGCGGAGTTACGGTGAAAACAGTGGTTTTGGGCCGGTTTTAGGACAGCTCTTGGACTGCCGCGTGCGACACCCGCCGTGCGCCGCGGCAGGTACTTATGCCCTGGACCTGTCTGTTGTCATTTCTCTCTCCATATGCTATATTGAAGCATTCAGACACTTTGACTTGTGTCTCCTAGCCAAACCCTTGCCGTTGTGTGTACGACCTGTGACTGTCTTCACCGTCTGACCAGGCACTGACGCCCGGTTAGCGGTCGTGTTGCTAGGAAGCTTCTACGCACTTTCTCATGGTATCAGAGCAGTGAGACAGTTCTCACTGAGCTGCGCAGCAGAGACGCAGCAGAGCAGCAGCAGTGAGAGTCACCGCTGCAGCAGACCTTCTGGGACCAGTTGGAGACGGCCGGTCGCCGTCCGCGTACTCCACCCACCACGTAAGATCGCAGCTGCTGAGGCAGCAGCAGCGGCGCGTACCGCCACACAGAGGTGTGTGGCGGCTGCGGTGCGTGCATCCGCCACTCCCCCCACAGCCGCAGCAGTAGAGCAGCAGCATCAGAGGCGGCGGCGGTAGCAGCGCAGCAGCNTGACCAGGCACTGACGCCCGGTTAGCGGTCGTGTTGCTAGGAAGCTTCTACGCACTTTCTCATGGTATCAGAGCAGTGAGACAGTTCTCACTGAGCTGCGCAGCAGAGACGCAGCAGAGCAGCAGCAGTGAGAGTCACCGCTGCAGCAGACCTTCTGGGACCAGTTGGAGACGGCCGGTCGCCGTCCGCGTACTCCACCCACCACGTAAGATCGCAGCTGCTGAGGCAGCAGCAGCGGCGCGTACCGCCACGCAGAGGCGTGTGGCGGCTACGGTACGTGCAGCCGCCACTCCCCCCATAGCCGCAGCAGCAGAGTAGCAGCAGCAGAGGCGGTGACGGCAGCAGCGCAGTAGCAACGCAGCAGTAGCGGCCGCCACAGCAGCGTGGCAGCAGCGGCGGCAGCAGCAGCGCAACAGCGGCATCGGCAGCAGGAGCACAGCAGCGGCAGCGGCACAGCAGCAGCAGCGGCGGTCGCGGCGGCAGCAGCAGCGCAGCATTGGCAGTAGCAGCAGCGCGCGATGGCGGCAGCCAGCAGCAGCGCGCGGCGGCGGCGGCAGCCAACAACAGCTACAGCGCGCAGCAGCAGCGCCGCGCGCAGCAGCAAGTGCCGCACGCAGCTGCAGCAGCAGCAGCAGCGCAGCCACTGCTGCCACCGCTGCACACGCAACTACGCAGCTGCTGCTGTCGCTGACAGCACAGCTGCAGCAGCAGCTGGGCGGAAGCTGCTGTGCAGCTTCCACAGAGCTCCCGCGCGCCACCGCGCAGCGGCAGAACCGTGACAAAACAAACAAAAAAAAAGAAAAAAGGAGGGGACGAGCTGACGTCAGCATTGTTGGTTGCTGACGTCATCAGGTCGTGCTGACGTCACCAACCACTTGCTGACGTCAGCATTACACTTAGCCAAATTTTCGACCGAAAAGTCAAACGTTGCCAGCGTTTCAACTCTCCGAGAAATGCAGACGGCTTTGAAATCCGGCAAAATTGACCTGTCGTCCCATAGTGAGCGGCCACATGAGTTCGCCCGACGACAAGGACAAGGGACCAGGTGATCCCTCCTCCTCTTCTTCAGGGGTATTGAGCCCCTGCTGGCAGGCCATTAAGGACCTGCGCAGCCAGCAGGAGGAGATGCGTCGTCTGCAGCGAGAGCAGACTGACGCGATCCGCACGCTGACTGAGCTCCTGCGCGCTCAGTCCACGGCTCCTTCGCGGATTTCTGAGGGAGCTGCCGGCGTTGCGGCCTCCACCCAGCACTCAGCTCAGGTGCCCGTGACAGGTGCCCCGCCTGCTTCACCTCCTGGTGTGGTTTCCCCACCACCTGCGGACCTCCTTGATGACGAGCCATTCATGCCAGGCTTCGAGGATGACTCCCAGGAGCGGGAGATTCGTCTCCTACAGGAGCGCCTCCGTCANTCTGCAGCGAGAGCAGACTGACGCGATCCGCACGCTGACTGAGCTCCTGCGCGCTCAGTCCACGGCTCCTTCGCGGATTTCTGAGGGAGCTGCCGGCGTTGCGGCCTCCACCCAGCACTCAGCTCAGGTGCCCGTGACAGGTGCCCCGCCTGCTTCACCTCCTGGTGTGGTTTCCCCACCACCTGCGGACCTCCTTGATGACGAGCCATTCATGCCACGCTTCGAGGATGACTCCCAGGAGCGGGAGATTCGTCTTCTACAAGAGCGCCTCCGTCAGCTGCATACGGGTATCCGACCTCCACCCGCGTCCTCGATACGACCGTCACCTGACTTCCCCGTTGATCACCCTCTTCCAGGAGTTTTTCCCGTCTCTCGCCCTCCTCAGGCTGCGGCTGCTCTCCCCACGGAGCGGCAGCCAAAGGACTTTGAGGCACCACCTCCACGGTACATCAGCAAGGATGGATTTGGCTGCTGGGAGATCCTGTTTCAGGTGTGGGCAACTTCTGAGGGAGTTTGGCCTTACTACCACAGCCCATACCAGTCTACAGATCCAACACAGGTGCTGACAGAAGCCCGGGCCATGCGAGCGCTTCTTTACGCCATGCCACGCGAGACTATCGTTGACTTCCGTCCCTTCCTCGGCGAGGCTGGCATAGGCACCGGAGTTGATCCTCGTGGAGGCTGGGATCTGGCGTTGTACCTACTGGCCGCAAAGACGCACCCCACGCGTGCGTCACACATTCGTGCTTTCCACTCTCTCCGTCAAGGACTCGCGGAGCCTGTAGCGGATTACTGGCGACACGCCATGTGTATCTACACGCGTCTGGGGACCTCAGGGGGCACGCAACTGTGGGCGCTTCGGACGATCATGCTCGGAGTTCGCCTGGAGTACACCGACATATTCACACGGTACAACGACGCTGCTCTTGAGCCTTTCTCAGCCACCCTGCAGCTGCTCCCTTGGGCCCATCAGCTTTTCCTCCAGGTGACGTCGGCCCGCGAGGCAGCAGTAGCACATAAGGAGACTTCCCTCGCTGCAGCAGTCCTCGCCTCACCACCATCTTACCTCCTGCAGTCACCCTCACCTACCTCCATCACGACCTCATCTTCCTCCTCTTCGACCCCGTCTACACCCACGCAGACGTAGGGCGTTGTAGCAGCTGCCCAAGGGAAGAAGAAGAATAGGAAGCGCGGATCGGGTCAGTAGCAGTCGTCATCCAGTGGTAGCAGTGGCCGTTCCGTGCACTGCTACAACTATGGAGGTGCCCATCGGTACACCGAGTACCAGCAGCCGCTCGACTGGGAGCGCATCACTCGCGGACTTCAGGCACCCCATGTTGCTTGCCCCGCGTCTGGCACGTCAACCGCACACTCCTCCAGACGCGCGGCGACTACGACTGCAGCTGTTCTTGCATCCTCACCAGCGAGCAGCAGTGATCCAGACCCACGTAACCGCACCATCGCAGAGCTTCGTCATCTTCTGGCGCTTCACTTTCAGGGAGGTGCGAGTGTGTTGTCATCGTCGAGTGGGTCACAGACTGCTTGTTCGTCCGTCCTCGTGACTCGTGATGACACGTGTGGAGCACAGCCCGCATGTGATGATGATGGGCCTGACTACACTGACTGGATTCATGAGTCTCACCTTCGTGATGTACGTCTTTCCTTCCCACTGACGGCTCAGCATCCCTCTGATGCCGAGTGTTCCATTGCTCGTTGTACAGTGACGTCCACCAGTCGTGACTCCGGTGGCACTTGGATCACCGATTCCGGTGCCACCTACCACAAGACGTGTCGTCATAGTGACTTTGTGGTACTTGGTCCTGTCATGACTGTCCGTTCTGTTCGTACAGGTTCTGGTCAGTCCTTACCGGTTCACGGTGTTGGGGTTCTATGCTTTGATGGTCCGTCTGGCCCCCTGTATCTCTCTGACGTGCTATTTGTGCCTGATCTTGAGCTCAGTCTGCTGTCTGTGCGTGCCTGCACTCTGATGGGTCTCTCCGTTGAGCATACCGCTGATCGCTCTTGATTCAGCGACAGTGACTGCTCTTGACACCCGTAGCATTGTCCTGCGTGCTTCAGTCATAGATGATCTGTACCGCATTGCTCGGCCCTCCTCCCCTTGCTCTCCCTCCTCCACTGGTCGTGTCTTTGTCACTGGTGTTCTATCCCCGGAACACCAGCGGTTGCTTCACCGACGTCTTTGTCACGTGGGCTCCAACACTGTGTCAAATCTCATCCGGACACAGCCTGCTCTTGGTCTTGACGTGGCTTCTTTCGAGAAGCCACCCAAGACCGACTATCTTTTTTGCGCTCAGGGTAAGATGCACCGGTGCACTTATCTTGATTCGCGTTCCCGAGCGCTGCGGCCCCTCGAGTTGGTCCACTCGGACCTGCTCGGTCCTCTCCCGGTCGAGTCGCTGTCTGAGAGGGGCCGGTATGTTCTGACGCTGACTGATGACTTCACCCGGATGCGGTGGGTCTACAGTCTGCGTCAGAAGAGCGACGCCGCACTTGCGGTTCGGCTCTAGCTCGTGATGGCTGAGCGTCAGTCTCGCCACACGCTACATACCTTTCGCTCAGATCACGGCGGCGAGTTCCTCGGCGAGATCGACTCCTTCTTTGCTGAGCACGGCATTTTTCACCAGGTCTCCGCTCCTGCTACCCCACAGTAGAACAGTGTATCTGAGCGCTGGAACCGCACCATGGAGGATGCGGTCCGCACCATGCGGTCTGAGTGCGGTCTCCCGGAGTCCTTCGCATTCGAGGGCTTCGCCTACATGACTTGGGTCTGGAACCGCCTCCCGCATGGTCCACTTCCGGATCATGTCACACCATACGAGCTCTGGTTTGGCCACCGTGCCGATCTTCGTCTCGCACGCGTTTGGGGATCCCTGAACTCCGTATGGTACACCGAGGACCAGCAGGGGTCCAAGGTCTCCCCTCGGGGTCGCTTGTGTGCCTTCATCTGCATCTCCCCGCGGTCGAAGGCCTGGCGCTTTTGGGACCCCACTCGCCGTCGTGTCATTGAGTCACGTGACGCGTTGTTTTTTGAGTCACTCACCTACCGTGATCTGACTTCGATCACAGCACTCTCTACAGCTCATGTCCCTTCCTATGAGGGTCCTCGGCGGATGGGGGAGACCTCTTCGCCAGCGACCATTTCTCGCCAGGCTGATGTGTCCGCTCGAGTCCCCTCTCGATCTCCAGCACTTGATGATCCGGCTATCATTTCCGTTGGTCCAGAGATCTCGCCTGTCCAGCCTGCTTCGCACCCCACAGGTACCGCTACTCCCACGCCTCCTCCTGCATCACCATCTGTGTCCACTGGCACCCCTGTTCCGGCGTCTGACCTTGCCCAGCCCACTCCTGTCTCTACGTCGGCTGATACTCCTGCCTCAGTGTCCGGGCCAGCCTTGCCCGCTGTCATCCCCAGCTTAGTGTCCCCCACACACGCATCTCCACGCACGGCATCTCCGACTGCCTCGTTTCAGCCCTCACCAGCTGTGGTCGTACTTGTCCCTGTGGTCGCACCTGTTCCTTAGCCTGAGGTGCGCCCCTCGACCTCCGGTTACTCCCGTGAGCCCGGTGGTCGCCTTCGACCACTGGATTTTGGAGCTCAGCGAGCGTCGGGTTCCGGACCCAGACGTTCCTCTCGCAGCATCGCGAGCGGTGATCCAGGCACAAAGGCCTTAGGCCTGAGTGTACGCACTGAGCTTTCAGAGGTACACCCAGCGTGCCCCATAGGGCACTACCTGGTCACTCGCGAGTTCCATATCGCCTGTGACGCAGCAGCTGATCTCGTGGCCGTCAGGCCAGACACTAAGGTGTGTGCACTTGCCACGCAGAGTTCCCCCTCTATGGCGCCGAACCCGGGCACATTGAGGGAGGCTTTCTCATCGCAGGATGCTGATGCCTGGCGAGCTGCTTGTGAGGATGAGCTTCGCGCTATCCGAGAGCACGGAGTCTACGAGCTGGTCGAACTTCCCCCTGGGAGGAAAACGATTCAGGTCAAGTGGGTCTTTCGCAAGAAAGTGAAGCCGGATGGCTCATTGGAACACTACAAGGCCCACTTGGTCGTCAAGGGGTTCTCTCAGATTGAGGGAGTTGATTACAGTGACACCTTTGCCCCTGTCAGCCGCATGACCTCAGCTCCAGCTCTGTTCGGTGTAGTAGTTCAGCATGACTGGGAACTACACCAGATGGATGTGAACAACGCGTTCGTCCATGGCTCTTTGGATGAGGAGATCTACGTGGCTTAGCCACCAGGCTTTGAGGACGGTGACAAGGTCTGGTGCTTGCGCAAGTCCTTGTACGGCCTCAAGTAGTCTCCACGGTGTTAGAACCGGGAGATCACTGGCACCTTGACTCGCGCAGGATACGTACAGAGCGAGGCAGACGACTCACTCTTCATCCTACCGACACCCGAGCGGTTTACCACCATCCTGGTCTATGTTGATGACCTTCTGATCGCGTCTCCGTCGCTGGAGGCCGTGAAGGAGGCCAAAGCTGTCCTGCAGACCGCCTACAGGATGAAGGACCTCGGTCCTGCATCGGTGTTTCTTGGTATGGAGATTGTGCGAGATCGCAGACATCGGACACTGTTGCTTCATCAGGCCCGATATGCACGAGTCGTGGGGGAGCGCTTTAGCGATCTCCTTGGTGCAGTGCCCACTGCTTCCACACCACTCACACCTGATGGGCAGGATGCCCTGAAGGTGGATGACCCTACACAGCTGGGGGAGACAGTGGGCGTGACCTTGTACCTCCGTCTTATCGGATCTCTGATGTACCTGGCCACTACCACGCGTCCCGACATCGCGTTCGCCGTCAACCTCCTCGCTCAGTTCTCGCAGGCTCCACGTGCGAGAGCTCTTCACGCGGCTGTGCGAGTGGTACGGTACGTGGTCTCCACGCCGTTTTTCGGACTCTGTTTTCGTCGGCAGTGTTCGGTGGTCCTTGACGGCTACACCGAGAGCGACTGGGCTTGGAGCCCTGACGGGCGCAGTCGCACTGGCTACGTGTTTCTGCTCAGTGGTAACGCTTTGTCTTGGCGAAGCGGGAAGCAGGGTTGCATCGCACGTAGCTCGTCATAGGCAAAGTATGTGGCTTTGGGGGCAGGGGCTGCTGAGGGAGTTTGGCTGCAGCCCTTGTTTCTTGAGCTTGGGCAGTCAGTACCCGCCATTGTGCTGCGTTGCGACAACCAGAGTGCTCTCGCCATTGCGGAGAACTCTGGTGTTTTTCATGCTCGCACAAAGCACATTGCGGTTGAGCATCACTTCGTTCGTGATCTGGTGGAGCGACGCGTGATCTCCATCATGTGGGTTGGCACTGACTTGCAGCGTGCTGATTTCTTGACGAAGGCACTTGCCCGCGGAAAGTTCCTGGTGGCCATTCGTTCTNTGGGCTTCGCCCCGTGCGTGACAGTGGTTGAGTGTGGGATGTACGTTGACGTCTCATCTGTCTGTGTCACTCATTATGTGGTTGTACCAGTGCTGCACGCGTATGGACATGCGTACCATCGGGTCATGGGGGAGTGTTGTGCTTTGTGCCGTTCCTGTACAGTTTACTGTGACCACTCGGCCGTGTCCATACTCGTGCAGATCCCTGAGGCAGGCGGCCCAGTTGACACCGGCGCGACGACAGGCGGCGGACTACTCGTCTGGAGCTGACCGACCACTGTTCCAGAGCCCCAGATGTCACCGGGACTGCTTGCTCTGCCTTCTACGTCTTGCAGGCGCCTTTCGGCGGACTGGGCATGAGGCCCATTTGCATGTTTTTGCATTGTATACTCGCTGTCAGTCGATAGATGGATACATGTGACCAATCGCTGCGTCCGTCTTTTGATTGTGCACGTCTAGGTTCAGACGGCGTAGGATTCTGACATGTGTGCGCACAGTCACGGCCAAAATAGTGGTTTTGGGCCGGTTTTAGAACAGCTCTTGGACTGCCACGTGCGACACCTGCCGTGCGCCACGGCAGGTATTTATGCCCTGGACGTGTCAGTTGTCATTTCTCTCTGCATATGCTATATTGAAGCATTCTGACACTTTGACTTGTGTCTCCTAGCCAAACCCTTGCCGTTGTGTGTACGACCTGTGACTGTCATCACCGTCTGACCAGGCACTAACGCCCGATCAGCGACCGTGTTGCTAGGAAGCTTCTACGCACTTTCTCACGGGCATCTGCCGGGCTTCCCTTTCTTCTATTAGAGTATCCGCCGCATCTCGCAAACCCCCCCAAACCCTCGACAAACCCCCTAGATTAAATGAGGGGTTTGGTAAGGTCATCAAGAGTTCGCAAGGAGGTTCTGCCGCGAAACCTCTCCTGCGAGCTCATGATGATGGTGGAAGCTCAACTTTGTCTCATCCAAGTCAAAATCCATGTCGAATCTGTTAAAATACATTAAGCATGTGACAACCGTGTTCGTTTTCACTCCATAAACAAAAAACATGGGCTTCGATGTCATCCCATTTTTTGCCATGGAAACCAATGATCTATCGAGCGAAACGTTGGATACATTACAACATCATCCTCAATGTTGAACGGATCAAGGGAGAAGTCGTGTTTGTTACTTGGTTAGCTGTGACTGGAGTTGCCAATGTCCTACTCGCCATAATGGCGACAGCAGAGGATGTGTGGCAGACGTGCACAGTCCTGACACCATCAGTTCACCACCAGCATTGATGTATTCATCAAGAGCGCAAGGACTGTTTTGGTCGCAGTGCACCTTTGCACCCTCATCGAGTGTCAACTGTGACGGATATAGTTGTGAACATGCCACTTTTTCATAGTAAAAGGATGACACTCAGGAGCACAGAGGCTACAGAGTCCAGAAAAAGAATCATGAAGCTCACAATAACTTGGGAGTTGAAAGCAAAGAGCACTTGGGCACCTCTGTAGGTCACCTGGTTGGATTGGTAACGGTCCGAATTGTGTATGGCTCCATGGAACGAAGGAATGTCGCACACAAGTAGAGAACATGAGGTTGCACCATCTTACCACCGGTTCCAGCAGGGACATTGAAAGCATGCAGCACAGACTGTCCCGAGCCAGCACACTGGGAAGGAGAGACTCTCTGGCCTACACCCAGCCTCTCCCCCTCTTCCTCATTGTCACATCATATCCTGCCCCCCC
>SZWC01005861.1:73015-100458 GCA_023375785.1 Penium margaritaceum
CGGTCCCCCATCGTACATGGACAGGGAGTCACGTCATCTCCCTCTCACACCAGATGTACGGCACGTCAGCGACATGGTTGCAGGGGAGGGCAGACGTAGCAGCCTCACACACGGAGGGGACGTTTGACCCAACCCAGGCGAGGGGCTGCAGCACGAAAAGAGAAGGGAAAATCTGCTGCGGGTCTCTCGTTAGTGTGCGGAGGGCGCAAGAACCCAGCCCCGCACGTCTCACACGCGGCGACCGGCGCTGAGGTTGCGCCACACCACACCACAACCATGCTGCGCCACACTACTGGACCCGCGAAGCCACGCCATGCCACACGACGGCGCGGACGGAAAGTACAAGGACACGCGCTACGGGCAGGGTCAGACCGTACCACGTGAACGCGCGCACGAATGTGTCATACCCGACGGAGCGTCACCTCCTCTCAAAGAGGATCGAGGGCAAGAACGTCCACGGTGCCCACCTGCTGCTGCCGTCCGCGAGACGGCGCTGCTCGTTGGCTGACGGTCATCGGAAAACTTCAGGTTCTGTATAGAAGGGCACCGCACCCGAAAAAAAGGGAGCTGGCATGTGTGTCTCGCACGCCTAGGGGTGGATCTTTCAGAGGCCGAAGCTGAGGCGCCGCGCGCCGCGCCTCGAGCCGCGGGTGGCCCCGCTGCTCCCCAGAGAGGAGGCGGACACAGCGGCGGCAGTGGGATCAGAGTCAGACGACGCGGTGGTCCTGTCATTGACGTTGCGCCCCGCGTCGCCCTTGCTGCTGCTGCCGCCGAGGCTACTCTTTCTACCGAGTTTGGCGGCGCGGTTGCCGCGGCCGCGCACGGGAACCGACTCTTCCATGTACAGCGCGTCAAGCTCAGCCGCCAGAGCGGCCGCCGAATTGAGTTGCTGCTCGTCCTCCCGGCGCTCCGGTTCCACCTTTTCTACCAGCTTGCCGGTGGCTGGGTCGCGGAACACATGCACGGGCGCACCGTCATATTCCACGTCGTCGCTGCCGCTGTTGCTACCGTCGTCGGCGCTAGAGAAGGCTTCGGATGAGGATGTGACGTGCTGAGCCGTCAGTTGCGACGCGGTAGATGCGGCGCCAAGGGCGGCGTCGCTGACGGCCGAGGCGCCAGGCGCGAGGGACGAAAGGAGGCAGGAAACGAGGAAGAAGGCCGTGGTTGGAAGGGACAGCGATGAACCCTTGTGCTCGGGTGAGCGAGAGTGCAACTTCGCTGAAAGCGAGCACAGCCGCCTGAGCTGTGACGGGGTGGCGGGGTTGGGCCTCTCACTTGTGACGGAGCCGTCTGCGGCCATTGCGATGGATACAGAACGTTCCTGGGAGGTGCCGCGCGCTATCTCGTCTTGCGTGCGATCTCCTCTGTTACCGTTTGTCCGATGAGGCGAAGCACAAGGAGGGAAGGGGTAGCGGAGCTGCTACTTGCAAATTGGTGACGCAGCTGGCCAACAGAGTTGACGTTGCGCGCTAGCTACACCGAGTTCTTTTCTCTGCGAGCCGACGAAGTGGAAGTTCAGGATCGGGCTGTCCGCCACACCAGTGGGAGAGGAGGCCGAGATACGGGTGGGCAACCGGATAAGCTGAGTCGAATGGGCAGGAGCTGGCGAAGGTGTAACTAATGTTGTGCAAACGCATGTCCCACTTTAATGGCAAGTGAAGGCTCAGGTAGGGCAGGCGCCCTGCCTCCGTCCCTCGCGAGCTCGACCCGAAGCGCCCGTCTGCCAAGCCGGTGAAACCGCAGGGGCCGCTGAATCGCGCCGCCTGCGGGGTCACCTGCGACGGTGGCCAGACAAGCGAAACTCCAGATCTTCGAAAAAGCCCGCGGAAACGTCCGAATTTTGGAAAGCCTGACGCCGGGTGAATCGGCAGATGGGCGATCATGGCCAGAGTTTGCGAGAGAAACGCCACCTCTGGTCGAGGAGAATTGCCATGGCAAACCATCGGTCTGACGTCGCTTTGCAAGGAAATGCAAGATACAAATGTGCCTGGCATTTCACCTTTTGGTTTTAGTCATGGTAGAAATCGCAATGGGCAAATTTGTCCAACGCGACGACCTGACTACTCGCCGACAAAAGACCTGGTCCACACTAGCCGGTTTGCGCCACAGAAGAGGTGTAACAAGAAGGGCAAACTTGTCCGAGGCGATGACCTGACCAGTCGCCACGACAATTCGCGACGATGAGGACAGGTGTAAAAGGCGAGCGACTGTTCCGAAAAATATGTTTAAATTATGTGACGGCCAGCAATAGCGCATGGCAAACTCCGCCGGCAAATCTCGTAAGCGCCAAACTCCGACCTGACGTGAGAGACCTACCTGGTACGCCGGCTAAACGGCGAGTTTTGAAAGAGAAGTGTGTATGGTAAAATATACTATTATTGTAGATGTTTGAGTCAGACTCATTCCTGCTGAACCTGACTAATTACGAAGAACAGAACAGGACCTGCGTTCAGACCGTCGTGAATGTGTGAAGGTTAGCGCGTCAGTAAATAACAAACGAGCAGGGAAAACTTTTTTCGAATAAATGACGACCAGAATTGCCTGGGCGGAAAGACAATGATTCAGCCGTTCAGGTCGGCTTACTTCTGCAACCACCGCTATCAAGGTTGATCATCCGATGGGCTAGGATTCAGGTAGGTCCTAAACTTGTGAATTGCCTAGACCCGGCACCTGCCCTTGGGATGGAGCATAAACTAGGAATATATGTAAATTTATCCTAACAAGAAAGGGCATAATAACCCTTCGGGCAAACTTGGGCAAACTTGTGCGAGGTGACGACTTGACCAGCCGCCACGATGTTCGGCGACGTCGAGGACAGGTAGGTCTCGGAAGCTCCTCTTCGAAGAAACTACTTCCGAAACATGTGACGGCCAACGATGACCGCCCGTTTCATCCGCCGGTCCATCTGGTCAGTAGATTACTACGACCTGACGTTCAGGTCCTATGGTGTAAGCCGCCCTAACAGCGACATTGCGAGCGGCAAGGGAATTAGAAAAACAATGTTTTCTCATGTTTCTTTGAACTGAGCTCATGCAGGAGTTTTACCGTTGGTAATGCGAGACAAAACAGCTCCTAACATCAAACCATCGTCACTATTGCAAACCTAGCGAGGCCAGTAACGCGGAAACAAATATTTCGATGTACCGTACTGTCCCTTACATTCGACAATTGTTTTGAACTGAATTAAGTGACTCTTGTATTCGACAATGATTTCCAGCCTTCTAATTTTCGACCTGTTTCGTCCAAAGCACCTAGGTTTTATTCGTGTCTGATTTTGGTCGAAATTTCTGTTCACGTCCTTGGTCTGTCCCTAGAACTTGGGTTCTCGAATCTCCGAACTGCGAAAAGCGAGAGCGAAGCTGCATCTTGCAGCTCGCTCCGCACAATCTCTCCCACCTCGATTCGCGTTTTGCAGGCTGCCACGTCCACGTGGCTTCCGCACTGTCGCAGCACTGCACTCGGAACGTCGATATTTCACGTTCTGCCTGCAGTCCTCACGAAAGCTGAAACTGTATGTAGAGAAAGTAGATTTGGCAATTTTAGGATTGATTCATCCATGAGACCATGATTATTTAGGTGCGTGAATGGTCGAAGGAAAAGAATTGTTTTAGTCGAATGTATGGGGCACTACGGTATTCTCGAGCTCTTACGACCTGGATTATCGGGACGTCAAAGAAACCTGTCCAGCCGTTCAGGTCAGCGTAAAACATCGACCACCGAAGCCAGGGTTGCGTCTCCGGTAGGCCAGGAACCAGGTAGGTTCGAATCCTTTATGGGGATAGGAGAACAACACCTCGTATGAGGACAGAGAAGCAACAAGGATTATTTTGTCAATTTATCCGGCAAACTTTTACGAGGCGACGACCTGACCAGCTGCCACGACATTCTGTGACGTCGAGGACGGGTGTGCCTGGGAGGCTCTTGTTCGAAAAAACTGCCTCTGATATATGTGACGCCCAACTATGGCCACCCGTTTCATCCACTGTTCTATATTGTCAGCAGGTTAATCCAACCTGAGGTGAAAACCTCACAGTATACGCCACCCTAACGGCGACCTCACGAGCGGCCTCAGAATTCTGAAGAAAAATGTTTTCTCGCATTTCTTCACATTAATTTGAAGCCGGGTTTTTATCATCTATCATGTGAGAAACAAAAAGATCCTAGGTTCAAACCATCGTCAATATGGCAAGGCTAAGGAGGCCAGTGATGCAAAAACAAAGACTTAGATTCTTTCTCAAACACTGACGGCACGGATCATCCGGACGTCAAACCAGCCCGTCCAGCCGTTCAAGTCGGCGTAAAACTTCGACCACCGCAGCCAGGTCTCTGTTTCCAATAAGCCAGGAACCAGGTCGGTTCGAAATTTCTAAGAGGCAAACTTGTCTGCAGCGACGACCTGACCTGTCGCCAAGACTGGCTACAACGACGACGGTAGGTAAGTATGACAACAACCAGAACCAAAAGCTAGTTTTCCAAATACGTGACAGTCAGCTATGACTGATAGATTGGTCTGGCCGGTAAATCTGACTAAAGCCACACTCTGATGTAACAGAAGAGCCTCCAGTTATAGGCTGCGATGACGACGCGATTACAACGAGCACGCTGTTTCTGAAACTTTTCAAATATGTTGTATTCTCTCGTCGAGTTGTCATCCACTCATTAGCATCGACCATGGTATACAGAACAGGACCTCCAATCGAACTAGAGGGGAGATAAGACGATCAGAGCCATCCGCTAAGATTTTCACGACTCTAAAAAGGTGATGTTGTGATTTGTGACGTTCTTGTACAGTCTACTATGACCACTCGGCCGTGTCCATACTCGTGCAAATCCCTGAGGCGGGCCCAGGTGACACCGGTGCGACGACTCGCGGCGGACTACCAGCTTGGAGCTGGCCGACTACCGTTCCAGAGCCCCAGACACTGCCGGGACTTCTTGTTATTTTTGTGCAGCTTGCAGGAGTTCTTCGGCGGACTGGCCATGAGCCCGATTTGCATGTTTTTGCACTCCGTGTCCACTGTCTGATGATGGATGCATGCATGTGACCAGTCGTAGCGTCCATCTTGTGATTTCTGCACGTCTAGGTTCAGACGGCGTAGCATTCTGACATGTGTGCGCAGAGTTATGGCGCACAACCACGAATGCGGTGGCTGCCAACCACGCTGTTCAAGCAGTCGCGGCTGCTTCCGCAGCTGCAGAAGCTGCAGCCGCCGCCTCTACCTCGACCCTACGCCAAGACTTCCAGCAGGCGCGCGCCTGCATCAGCCTAGCTGCCGCAGCAAAGAACTCCGCCGCAGCAAACGCCTCTGCTGCGGCCAATGCTGCTGCCATTGCAGCCAATACTGCCACCGTCAGCGCGGGCCACGACCCAGCCGTCGATGAGGATGCTGCCAACGCAGCACACGTAGCAGAGATGGCAGCCAAAGCTCCCAACGCCGCAAACGCGTCCCACGAGGTCGCGACCGCCACTGCAGTCCAGGCGGCTAACACCGCCTGCATCTTCACAGCAGTGCGCATGCTCGCCTCAAACACAGCCAACTCCATGGCCCCGGCCGACGACGCCACTAACGCCACTGCCAATGCAGCTATTACAACTGCCACCGCCAACGTCAACGCCGCCACCGTCAACGCCACCGCCGTCAACATCAACGCCGTTGCCGCTGCCGGAACTGCCGCCGCCAACAAAAACAACAGCACTCCTGCAGCCGTAGGACTGAACTCTGGAACCCACGCCAGCCAGTCAATCTTCTTTGGCACTATAGAAGTCGACTTCAAGGCGGGTCCCACCCCCCCAGAATACAAGGCAGTTGCTGAAGAATACTTTGAGCTCTCAACCAGCCACATCAAGAAGCTCACCAACATCGATAACGCCATCCTGAGGCTAATGCACACTAAAGCCAACGGACAGGTGGCAAAAACCTGCCGTCTCAAGCCGCCCGTCTTCCACTGCACCGCCGACAAGGGCCTCGCCGACGAGTGGAGCAAGAAGATGGCTGCCAAATACTTGGCTTACCTACAGCGCCAGCACCAACTCGTCCTGGAGGGCACAATGGCGCTCCGAGGTGCAGTCTTCACCAAGCTGCTCGGCCTCAAGAAGGCCATGGAGGACAAGCTGGACGAGCTCAGCGGGGTTTCTGTCGCGCCCTCCACGATCGGCTCCATCTACGACATCACCAAGTTCTGTGCAGAATGGAAGCGTCGCGTCCTCGAAGAAACGGACGTCAAATTCCGCAATGTGATTGGCCGCCACGAGCTTACAAGGCTTGCAGCCGTGCGCAAAGCAAACCGTCGCCGCATGGCTGCTGACACCGCCATGGCGGAAGCCGAAATCCTTCCCGTTGAGCCTACGGTCAAAGAGCTCATCGACAAAGCTTGCTCCTCCAAGGAAATGTTTGACAAGATTGCTGCCGCAATCCGTGCGTCAGCAAACAAGGACAAAGGTAATTCTGTCAAGAACATGCCACACAAAACCGTCGTGCACGTAGCATCCTCTACAAACAACGCAGCTCCCAAGTCCAAGAAGAAGAAGACCCTGCTCTCCAAAGGTAAAACCCCAAGCAAAGGTGCCAAGGACACCATGGCTGCCAAGGGGAACAACGGGAAGAAAGGGACTAAACTTGGCAAAAAGAAGGGGCCAAAGGTTTTTGTGACGGCAACCAAGAAAAAGAAAACCGGAAAAAACGGGTCCGGCCGTGCAAGCGGCTACAACTAGATGGTGACTTGCATGATCTGGCTCTCTTCTACTTCTCCAAGAAAACCTCCAGCCAGATTGAGACTAGGATCACCAACAAGGGGATACATAATCTGTCCAACAGGTCTCTCTCTCATGATGAACTCAACCTGCTTAGCTTGGGCCTCAACTACGTCATAAGGCCCAAGCATGCTCCTCTTCCTGAGCTGATCCCATCTTTCCATGATTTGTTTTGCAAAGTTTGTTTGGCATGGCTGTTTCGTGACTCTCATGATGATGATAGTGAGCCTAGATTTCGCATTCCAAATCCAACTTGAATGCCACCCATGGCACCAAAGGAATTGGAAGATGAGTTTGATGCTCTCATGTCAGATCTGCTAGAGGCATACGACGCACAAAAGCCAAGGTTCAGGAATTCACTACCAAAATGGTTTTGGACTGCTATGAGGTCATTGAAAAATGACAAAAGCATCGTCATCAAGGCAGCCGACAAAAACCTAGGTATTGTGATCCTTGACAGAGAAGCCTACATCAAGGACTGTCTTGCACACTTACATGACACCTCCACCTACATCCGAGAGGAGTGTCATCCAAAACAGGTGCTCCAAGACCTTCTCCAAATCCGAGAACTCCATACGAACTCCAACCTCATCTCTCCCTCTCTCTGAAAATTCTTCATCCAACGGCCACAACATGGATGGCGGCCAGCAGCTTTCTATACCATCACCAAGGTTCACAAGTCTCCACCCGTCGGACGGCCAATTGCCGCTTCCTACGATTGGATGACCACCAACGTGTCCAAATGGTTAGATTCAGAACTGTAGCCGCTCGTAAAAAAGCAAGAAACCTACCTCAAAGATAGCACATCATTGCTTCTTGAGATAGAAGAGCTCCATCTACCACAAGAGGTGCTCCTTGCCTCTTACAGCGTTGTGGCCCTCTACCCAAGCATTCCTCTCTCAAAGGCCCTCGGTTACATTCAAGAGCTCCTCCACCAAGCTCAACATCCAAAAACTCCAGGCGTGCTACAACTCCTTGGATGGGTCATGCATAACTGTTTTGTTGAGTTTTTAGGGGAGACATATAGACAGGTTAAAGGCACAGCAATGGGCACTCCAGTAGCACCTGCATTTGCCATCCTGTTTATGAGCTTTCTTGACAGGGAACTTCAGAGAACCAGCTTTGAAGTCCCACTCTTGCACTGTCGTTACATCGACGACGGTCTCATCATTTGGAGTGGTAGCCATGCTAGCCTAGTGGATTTCCTACAGTGCTTCAACTCGCTCGAAGGAAAAATCCGACTCACATGGGTGATTTCGGGCTCGACCGTCAACTTCCTCGACCTGAAGATTTTCAAAGGATCTACGTTCACACAAGAAGGGCTTTTGGATACCTCCACATTCCAAAAGCCATTAAACCTGTACTTGTACCTCCCGTAATGCAACTACCATCCACGTAGCTGCTTCCAAGCCTTCATCTCTTCAGAACTACACAGGTATCTCATTTGGTCATCTTCAGCAGCTGATTTCTCCCAGCTAAAAAAGGCGTTCTACAAGCGCCTCAGAGCACGGGGATACCCAAAAAAAACTCCTACTACCTCTCTTCGCCCAAGTCCTCCACTCTCATCGAAAGGTGAGACTCGACTACCTCCGTCCGAATTCAACAACCTCAGCAAGGAAAAAAAAACGGGTTTTAGTTCTGAAAACCTTCAGAACACCTTTTTCAGAAGGCATACGGTGAGGGAGCTACCTCCAGCGACTAGCCAAACGCCTAGGTGAATTTAACCCCACTGTGTTCTCCGCCAGAATTATTCTGGCTTGGAGACTACCTTGCAGACATAGAAGTCACCTAATGTCGTCTAGATTAAGAAATTAAATGTGAAGGACACCAGGATAGGACACTTGCGGTGGAACACGGCCGACCACCGTCGCTCCACCATTTCCTCTCTCATCTCTCTGCGTGCGCTGGACACATGTAGCCAAGTTGTGAGACAGTTTCATTATGACACTGACGAAGGGCTCTAGGCCGAAACATGTTTGTCATGTTTTTCTCAATTTTGTCTACTTCCACCTAGCCGGCCCCCTCTGATTTCTAAGCGCGATCGTACCCCTTGCAGCGACGAGATGACATCCGAACTACATGCTACTGACCTCGACTCCGCCTCGGTCGCCGAGGGTCAGATCGCCGCACCAACCAACCTTCAACTACCTCGCAAACGTCACGCTGCCGATCCTCTCATGGATACGTCCACCGCCCTCGTCGTCAAGGACTCCATCGAGAACTACGACGACTCGGAGGACGGCTCTACTCTGCTACGTCGTAGTAGTAGCTACAACAGCGAATGCAGCCGCCGCCCATAGCCGCAGCGGCGGCCGCAACAACAACAACGCAGTGGAAGTAATGGCGGCAGCAGCAGAGCAGCAGCAACGGTGGTAACAGCAGCGCAACAGCAGCAACAGCAGCCGCGCCGGCAACAGCAGAGTAGAGCAGCAACAGCTGCAGCAATAGCACCGCATCAGCGTGGCAGCTGCAGCGCGCGGCGGTGGCAGCGAGCAGGAGCCGCAGCGCGCAGCAGCAGCAGCATTGTGCAACCGCTGCTGCCATTAATGTGCACGCAGCCACTTAGCTGCTGTTTAGCTGACAGCACAGCTGAGTGGAAGCTGCTACACAGCTTCCGCGCAGCTTTCGCGCAGCCACCGCGGAGCGGCTGCACGCTCACGCAAAAGCACGAGAGAAAAAAAAGGAGAGAGGCAGGAGGGGAAATCGAGCTGACGTGAGCATTTTTGCTTGCTGACGTCATCAGGTCGTGCTGACGTCAGCACCATGCTTGGCCAAATTTTTGCCCGGACAGTCAAAAGTTGCCAGCATCTCAACTCCTCGAGAAACACTGACACTTTTGTAATCCAACAAACCTGACATGTCGACCCTTAGTGAGAGGCGACGAACTTGTCTGACAACAAGGGGGAGGGGACAGGTGATCCCTCCTCCTCTTCTTCTAGAGTCCAGAGCCCACGCTCGCAGGCCATTGAGGACTTGCGGAGCCAGCAGGATGAGATGCGTCACCTACAGCGGAAGCAGACTGAGGCCATCCGCACGCTAACTGAGCTTCTGCGTGCCCAGTCCACGGTCCCACGGCAGGTTTCCGAGGGAGCTGCCGGCGTCGCAGTCTCTACACAGCAGTCGGCTCAGGCACCCGTGACAGGAGCTAGACCTGACCCACCACCTCCCGACCTCCTGGATGATGATCTCCTCATGCCAGGCATCACAGGTGGCTCCCCGGATCATGAGATTCGAGTTCTTCACGAGCGCCTCCGTCAGCTACAGACGGGCACGAGATCTCCTCGGTTTCCTCCGAATACGATCGTCACCCAATTATCCCGGTGATTATCCCCTTCCAAGAGTCTTCCCTGTCCTGCGTTCTCCTCGGCCTACGGTTGCTTCCCCACGGAGCGGCAACCTAAGGACTTCGAGACACCACCTCCATGGTACATCAGTGAGGACAGCTTTGACTGTTAAGAGATCCTCTTCCAGGTTTGGGCTACTTTCGAAGGAGTGTGGCCCTACTACCACAGCCCGTATCGGCCTACAGACCTAGCACAGGTTTCAACAGCAGCCAGGGCGATGCGCAGACTCCTCTATGCCATGCCACGCGAGACCGTCGTCGATTTCCGCCCCTTCCTTGGCGATGTCGGCACAGGCACCGGCGCCGATCCACGTAGAGGTTGGGATCTGACCTTATCCTTACTCGCCGTAGAGACGCACGCCACTCGTGCAGCACACATTTGTGCCTTCCACTCTCTCCGTCAGGCCTACAGAGTGTGCAGTCGATTACTGGCGACGCGCCATGCGCATCTACACGAGCCTTGGGACCTCAGGAGGCACACAACTGTGGGCGCTCCGTACGATGATGCTCCGAGTTCGCCTTGAGTTCACTGACATCTTCACACGTGACAGCGACGCTGTCCTCGAGCCCTTCTCAACCACTTTGCAGCTTCTCCCCTAGGCGCATAAGCTCTTCCTCCAGGTGACTTCAGCCCGCGAGGCAACCGTGGCCCATCAAGAGACTTCCCTTGGTGCAGCAGTCGTCGCATCACCACCATCTTCCCTCCTGTAGTCTCCTTCTTCATCCTCCATCATGTCCTCATCTTCCTCCTCCTCTTCAGCCCCGCCCACACCCACACAAACACAGGGTGTTGTAGCAACAGCTCAAGGGAGGAAGAAGAAGGGAAGGCGTGGATAAGGTGAGCAGCAGTCACCGCAACAGTCGTCATCCAGTGGTAGCAGTGGACGTTTTGTTCACTGCTACAACTATGGAGGTGCCCATCACTACACTGAGTACCAGCAGCCGCTCGACTGGGCGCGGATTACTTGTGAGCTCCAGGTTGCACATGCTCTCCGTTCCACGTCCAGCACGTCATCCTTGCCATCCTCTGGACGCGTGGCGACCACGACTGCAGCTGTTCCCACTTCCTCACCGGCGAGTAGCAGTGATCCGGACCCACGCGACCGCACCATCACTGAGCTCCGACACCTTCTGGCGCTCCTCTTTCAGGGAGGTGCGAGTGTGTTGTCATCATCGGGTGGTCCATAGACTGTCTCTCCGTTCATTTTTGTGGGTCGTGACGATGCGTGTGGGGGAGCACAGTCAGCATGTGATGATCATGGGCGTCACTGCACCAATTGGGTTCATGAGTCTCATATTTGTGCCATGCGTCCTTCCTCCCCACTGACGGCTCAGCGTACCTCTGATGCCGAGTGTTCCATTGCCCGTTGTAGAGTGACGTCCACCAGTCGTAACTCTGGTGGCACTTGGATCATCGATTCTGGTACCACTCATCACAAGACGTGTCATTGTGGTGATTTTGTTGTTCTCGATCCTGTCACGTCTGTCCGTTCCATCCGTACAGGCTCTGGTCAGTCCTTGCCAGTCCATGGTGTTGGGGTTGTATGCTTCAACGGTCTGTCTGGCCCCTTGTACGTTTCCGATGTGTTGTTTGTGCCTGATCTTGAGCTCAGCCTGCTTTCTGTGCGTGCCTGCACACTGATGGGTCTCTCTATGGAGCATACCGCTGACTCAGTGACTGGGACTGCTACTGACACTCGCAGCATTGTCCTTCGTGCCTCAGTCGTTGATGATCTGTATCGCGTCTCTCGGACCTCCTCCCTTTGCACTCGTTCCTCCTCAAGTCGGGTCTTTGTCACTGTTATTTTGTTGCCGGAATACCAGCGGTTGCTTCATCGTCGTCTGTGTCACGTGGGCTTTGATACTGTGTCGAAGCTCATTCGGACACAGCCAGCTCTCGGTCTTGATGTAGCTTCTTTTGAGAATCCACCCCAGACCGACTGTCTCTTTTGCGCTCACGGGAAGATGCACCAATGTACCTTCCTTGACTCTCGTTCCCGAGTGCTTCGGCCTCTCGAGCTCGTTCACTGAGACCTTCTCCGTCCTCTTCCGGTTGAGTCCCTATCTGATCGAGGCCGGTATGTTTTGGCTTTGAGTGACAACTTTACCCGGATGCGGTGGGTATAAAGCCTGCGTCAGGAGAGCAATGCCGCCCTTGCGGTGCGACTCTGGCTAGTCATGGCTGAGCGTGAGTCCCGTAACACGCTTCATACCTTCCGCTCGGATCGTGGTGGTGAGTTCCTCGGCGAGATGGACGGGTTCTTTGCTAAGCACGGGATTTTCCACCAGTTCTCTACTCCTGATACCCCTCAGCAGAACAGTGTTTCTGAGCACTGGAACCGCACCATGGAGGATGCGGTTCGCGCTATGCGGTCTGAGTGCGGTCTCCCTGAGTCCTTTGTCTTTGAGGGTTTCGCCTACATGACTTGGGTCTGGAACCGCCTCCCGCACGGTCCGCTTCCGGACCATCTTACACCGTATGAGCTCTGGTTTGGACACTGTGCTGACCTTCGCCTTGCTCACGCCTGGGGATCCCTGGCCTCAGTGTGGTACACCGAGGACCAGTAGGGGTCCAAGGTCTCACCTCGGGGCTGCTTGTGTGCCTTCATAGGCATTTCCCGACGGTCGAAGGCTTGGCGCTTCTGGGACCCTACTCGCCGTCGCGTCATTGAGTCACGCGACCCGCCTTTTTCCGAGTCTCTCACATACCGTGACCTGACCTCCATCACGGCACTCTTCGCCACACATGTTCCTACCTGTAAGGGTTCTCGGCGAATGGGGGAGATGTCTACGCCAGCGAGCACCTCTCACCAGGCTGATGTGCCCGTTTGAACCCCCCTCACATCTTTGTCTCTAGCCCTTGATGACCCGGCGATCCTCGCCGTCGGTCCGAAGACCTCCCCCGTACAGCCTGTTTCACGTCCCACAGGTGCCCCTGCTTCTCTTCTCGCGCCTACTTCTGTGCCAGTACCTGCGTCTGCTGGCACTCCTATTTTTGTGTCTGGTCCAGTCTCGCCTACTCCCGTATCTGCTCCTGTTGGCAATCCTGCCTCTGTGTCAAGTCCAGCCTTGCCTGCTCTTGCAATCACACACAGCCCCGTGTCCCCCACACACGCATCTCCTCGCACGGCATCACCTGCCTTGCCTCAGTCCCCACCAGCTGTGGTCGGGCCTGTCCTTGAGCCTGAGGTGCGCCCCTCGAGCTCCGGTTACTCTCGTGAGCCTGGTGGCCGTCGTCGACCACTGGATTCTGGAGCTCAGCGAGTGTCGGGCCGCGCACCCAGGCGCACCTCTCGCAGCATCGCGAGTGGTGACCCGGCACAAAGGCCCTAGGCCTGAGTTTCCACACTGAGCTCAAAGAGGTACATCCAGCGTGCCCCGTAGGGCACGATCTCGTCACTCGCGCGTTCCATATCGCTTGTGATGCAACAACTGATCTTGTAGAGGTCAGGCCCAGCACCAAGGCGCGTTCCCTTGCAACGCAAAGCTCTCCCTCTATGGCGCCCCACCCGGGCACCCGGAGGGAAGCTCTTGCATCACAGGATGCTGATGCCTCGCACGCTTCCTGCGAGGATGAGCTTTGCACTATCCGAGAGCATACAGTCTACACGCTTGTCTACCTTCTGCCTGGGAGGAAGGCTATTTAGGTCAAGTCGGTCTTTCGCAAGAAAGTGAAGCTGGATGGCTCACTGGAACGCTACAAGGCCCGCTTGGTCATCAAGGGGTACTCTCAAATTGAGGGCGTTGATTACACTGACACCTTTGCCCCTGTCAACCGCATGACCTCAGCTCCAGCTCTGTTCGGTGTAGTGGCTTAGCATGACTGAGAACTGCACCAGATGGATGTGAACAATGCGTTCCTCCATGGCTCCCTGGATGAGGAGATTTACGTGGCTCAGCCACCAGGCTTTGAGGACGGTGACAAGGTCTGGCGTTTGTATAAGTCCTTGTACGGCCTCAAGTAGTCTCTGTGGTGTTGGAACCGGGAGATCACCGGCACTTTGACTCGTGCGGGATATGTGCAGAGCGAGGCAGATCCCTCTCTCTTCATCCTACTGTGCCCGAGTGGCTCACGGCCATCATGGTCTATGTCGATGACCTTCCGAGCGCGTCTCCATCCCTGGAGGCCATGAAGGAGGCCAAGGCTGTCCTTCAGACTGCCTACAAGATGAAGGACCTCGGTCCTGCATCGCTGTTTCTTGGTATGAAGATCGTGCGAGATCGTAGGCATTAGATACTGTTCCTGCATGAGGCCCGATACACACGAGTCGTGGGGGAGCGTTTCAGTGACGTCCTTGGTGCTGTGCCCACCGCTTCCACACCTCTTACACCTAATGGGCAGGATGCCCTGAAGGTGGATGATCCCACACAGCTGGGGGAGACACTGGACGTGACCTTGTACCTCCGTCTCATCGCATCCCTCATGTACCTGGCCACTACCACACGTCCTGACATCACTTTTGCTGTCAACCTTCTCGCTCAGTTCTCAGAGGCTCCACGTGCCAGAGCCCTTCACGCGGCTGTGCAAGTGGTGCGGTACGTGGTCTCCACGCCGTACCTCGGACTCTACTTTCGTCCGTAGTGTTCGATGGTCCTTGACGGCTACACTGACGGCAACTGGGCCTTGAGCCCAGATGGACGCAACCGTACTGGCTACGTGTTCCTGCTCGACGGTACCGCTCTGTCTTGGCATAGCAAGAAGTAGTGCTGCATCACACGTAGCTCGTCGGAGGCAGAGTACATTGCTTTGGGCGCAGGGGCTATTGAGGCGGTATGGCTGCAGCGCCTGTTTCTTGAGCTTGGTCAGTCAGTACCCGCCATTGTGCTTTGTTGCGACAACTAGAGTGCTCTCGCCATTGCGGAGAACTCTGGTGTCTTTCACGCTCACACGAAGCACATTACGGTTGAGCATCACTTTGTGCATGATCTGGTGGAGCGACGCGTGATCTCCGTCATGTGGGTTGGCACTGACATGCAGCTTGTTGATTTCTTGACGAAGGCACTAGCTCGCGGAAAGTTCCTGGTGGCCATTTGTTCTGTTGGGCTTTGCCCTATGCCTGAGAGTGGTTGAGTGTGGGATGTGTGTCCATGTCCCATTTGTTTTGCACACACTATTGTACTTGTCCCAGTGCTGCACGTGTACGGACATGCGTACCATCGGGTCATGGGGGAGTGTTGTGATTTGTGACGTTCTTGTATAGTCTACTGTGACCACTCGGCCGTGTCCATACTCGTGCAAATCCCTGAGGCGGGCCCTGGTGACACCAGTGGGACAACTGGCGGTGGACTACCAGCTTGGAGCTGGCCGACTACCGTTCCAGAGCGCCGGAGACTGCCGGGACTTCCTGATATTTTTCTGCAACTTGCACGAGTTCTTCGGCGGACTGGCCATGAGCCCGATTTGCATGTTTTTGCATTGCGTGTCCACTGTCTGACAATGGATGCATGCATGTGACCAGTCGTAGCGTCCTTCTTATGATTCTGCGCGTCTAGGTTCAGATGGCGTAGCATTCTGACATGTGTGAGCAGAGTTATGGCCAAAACAGTGGTTTTGGGCCGGTTTTAGGACAGCTCTTGGACCGCCGCGTGCGACACCCGCTGTGCGCTGCGGCAGGTATTTATGCCATGGACCTGTCATTTGTCATCTCTCTCTCTCTCTGCAAATGCTATTGAAGCATTCAGACACTTTGTCTTGTGTCCCCTAGCCAAACTCTTGCCGTTGCGTGCACGACTTGTGACTGTCGTCACCATCTGATCAGGCACTGACGCCTGGTCAACGGGAGTGTTGCTAGGAAGCTTCCTTGCATATTATCAGGTGAGACAGCCAATCGAGCCCAAACATTCAGGTCGGCGTATGGTGTCGACCACCGATACGAGGGCGTAGCTTCCGGTAGGCTAGGAAACCAGGTAGCCTTGAATTCTCTTCCTCCAGACGGACCCGATGCATGTGTTACAGACAAGGCCTCAACCAGGATTATCTGGTCAGTTTATTCATTTTGAAGTCAATAGGAGCGCGGCACCTAGTATGGGGACATAGCGCCAACCAGGATTATTTTATCAATCTATCCCAACCCTTATACCCAATCCGCGAGGGGATTAGGAACGCCCTACCCAACACTTAAAAACTATGACTCCCCCGCCCAGCGGTTTAAAAAAAACTAGCCTGCCCGCTCGCTTCACCATGCTCGATCAGCGGCATGCGGTGCTCATCGAGCGAAGCAAGGTGGGGCATGTCAATCCCCCTCGCGATTCTCGCCCCCAAGCGAGAATCGTGATCAAGTGATTACCTCTTGTAGTTTTTTTTTGTTCAATACTATAGCGTGCCAGTGCCACGTCAACCGGTCGAAGGAGCCACGTGGCTCGAGCAGGGTCACCTAGGACTCCGGACGGTTAGACGGGATGGCTTGAGGGTCAGAGACCCTCAAGCACCGCGGTTTTGGCCTAGTCGGCCAAGCATTCCGTCCAATCCGCTACATCGGTATCAGAGCTCCAAGGCTCGAATCCCACGTCGGGATTACCGGAGTTGCCGAGGCGGCTCTCACTCCTAGCGAGGGGGAGTGTAGCGTGCCAGTGCCACACCGACCGGTCGAAGGAGCCACATGGCTCAAGCGGGGTCACCTAGGCCTGTGGGCGGTTGGACGGGATGGCTTGGGGGTCGGAGACCTTCAAGCACCGCGGTTTTGGCCTAGTCGGCCAAGGATTCCGTCCAATCCGCTATAGACACGCAAACACCCTGGTTTGATTTAGGGTATCCACCCTGCTGTAGCTGCTATTGCTACTGCTGCTGCTGTTTCTGGTGCTGCTGCTGCTGCTGCTGCTTCTGGTGCTGCTACTACTGCTGCTGCTGCAGTTGCAACAGCTATTGATGTTGCTGCAGTTGCTGCTGTTGTTGCTGTGGGCTGCTGTAGTTTTAGTAACAACTGCTGTTGCTGCTGCTGCGGGATGTTGCGGCCGCTATGGCTGTTGCGGCAGCTATGGCAGCTGCTGCGGCCGCGTCAGAGAAGCTGGTGGGGTGGGGGATTTTTTTTTGGTTTTTTTTCTTGTTCCTTTCGTCTGTCACAGCGGGCTCCGCTGCTTGCTGTAGGCAGTGGACAGCGAGCCTGCTGTTTGCTGCGAGCAGCGGGCTCGCTGCCCGCAGCCCGTCGCTTGCGGCGAGCTGCGGGCTACGAGCAGCAGCAGCCGCTGCTTGCTGCTGTCAATAGCTACTCGCTGCTACTACTCCGGCAGCTGGCTGCTGCTCTAGCTTGCTGGTGCGGCTACTACAGCCTGCTTGTCGTGCTGCTCGCTCCTGCAGTTGCTGCTCGCTGCCGTTGCTGCTTGCTGCTGTTGCTACTACTGCTTGCTGCCGTTGCTGCTGCTACTGCGGGCTGCTGCTACTGGCTGCTGCTGCTGCTTGTTGGTGCCAGTCACTGGCAGGTGTCGGACGCGGCGTGTCGCTCACCTCCTCGCATCACGCGTGGGGGTCAGTGCTGCCAAAAAAAATTCGGCAGCGTTTCCCCTGGCCCACTAGTTGTGGGAAAAAATCTGGCGCCGCAACCAGGTGGGTCAATGCTGCCGGAAAAAGTCCGACAGCATTTCCCCTGCACTGGCGCGTATGGGGGTCCGCCGGCGTTGTCTGGCACCTGTACGGCAGTCTTCTGCTGCTGCTGCTACACTCTCGCTCTGATACCAAGCTGGAAATCCTAGGTTGCAGGTTGGGGCAACAGCGTTGTTGATGCAGCGTGCGGGCTTCCACGCTCGTTGCTTAAGTCTACTGCCCCCTCAGTCTGCTACTCTAGAGTCTAAGTGTTGTAGCTATGGGTTTGTTACTCAGAAGCGCACGCGCCAGTGTTAGCGCCAGAAAGCTGCTAAAAACTGAAAGTGACTGATTAAGAATGAAGAATGAGCAACAATGGGAGACCCCTCCAAGTTCTAGCTCTCCCCCACTAGTGTAGAACTTGTTACTCAGCTAACCAACCAATCAGAAAATAGTCATAGACCTATTTTCTGGCAGGCAGGGTTTTCTCGGTGAGCCGTGCTAGACGCCCGACAGCCCAAAACCCGGGCGTCGTCCGCTTTGCTTGAAAACTGGACCATACCATTATACCGATGCTGCAAACGCAGTCGTACAGTCAGAATCAGATAGAAAAATAGCAGCAAATAGTTATGGCTGCCCAGACCCACGTAGTGCCTACGACAGTCAGTGATGACAAACAGGGCCACATAGCAGGAGACATGGACCCTAGGCATAGCATGATGCTGCAGACGCGACGCCACAACCAGAGACAACGCTCGGTGCATGCAAAGAGAATTTGCAGTGGCAATGACCGCCGGCGGCCCGACCGCCGAGGAGGCCTGCCGATGGAGCTGAGCGCGTCGCCGGAGGGAGGAGGCTCAAGCGAACGGTGAGTGGGCCTCAGCGTGCATCGGTTCCACCGAGCGACACTCCAACAGCGTTGAGTCTCGCCGTCATTCATATACACGCCGATGTACACAAGCCGGGAGGACACAACAGAGTACAATGAGAGATGCACGAAAACCAACAAAACCCTACCCCGATATACATTCGGGATTGAGGGTCCTAATTTTGCGCACGCTTTTGCTGGGCTTCGCGGTAGCGGGGCCCAGCAGGTTCCCTTTCAACGCATGGGGAGTCTCGGACCCCCCATGCGAACCACAGGCAAACGCCCCCTCTAGCATTCACAAACCCCTTAAAAGAGGGGTTTGTGTGTTAGAAATGTGATGACATCAGCATGTCGACGCTGCATCGCATGCAGCATCGACATTTTTTTTCTCGCTGTTCATGGGCAGGGGAGTCTTATTTTCCAAACGCTGGGTAGGGGAGTCTTATTCTTCCAAACGCCACGTAGAGTAGTTTTATTATTCCGAACGCCGGATAGGGCACACACACATTCAAATTTCGTATGTAATCCCTGCATGTACCCAACCAAAAAACTTTCCACCAACAAAAACAACTAACCAAGAGCCAAAAACATTTTGGGCAAACTAGTCCAAGGCGATGACCTGACCAGTCACCACGACAATTTGCGACGATGAGGGCAGGTGTAAAAGGCGAGCAACTGTTACAAAAAATATGTTAAAAAACATGTGACGGCCAGCAACAGCGCATGGAACACTCCGCTGGCAAATCTTGTAAACACCAAAATCCGACCTGACGTGAGAGACCTGCCTGAAATTCCGGCTAAACGGCAAGCTTTTAGAGGGAATTGTGTATGGTAATATATGATATTGTTGTAGCTATTTGAGTCAGACTCATTCCTGCTGAACCCAACCAATTACGACGGACAAAACAGGACCTGCATTCAAACCGTTGTGAATGTGTAAAAGCTAGCGCGTTAGTGTACCAAAAACAAGCAGGGCAAACGTTTTTCAAATAAATGACGGCCAGAATTGCCTGGGCATAAAGACAATGATTCAGCCGTTCAGGTTGGCTTACTTTTGCGACCATCGGTATCAAGGTTGAGCCTCCGATAGGCTAGGATAAAGGTAGGTCCAAAACTTTGTCATCTGCCTCGATCCGACACCTCTCGTTAGGACAGAGCATAAACTAGGATTATATGGTCAATTCATAAAAGGTTCAATATAATCCGCTGCCCATGGTTTCGGTCAATAGATCGCTGTTGTCCATAGTCGAAAACGACATGACAGCGGTGCCCACATTTTCAAATGTCCGTCCGAAAACAGAATTCGACTTCGCTCTCGAGGTCGGCAGTCGCCGACCTCGAGAGCGAAATCGGCGACTTCTGACACCGGCCTCACTGATGGCAGAAGTTACCATGTTGCGAGTTTTGGAGTTTGCAACTGCGAACTCCAAAACTCGCGACAGGGTGCGCCGCATCTTGCAACCCCCCTCCCCCCAATATCCGACAAACCCCCTAGTGACACTGGGGGGTTTGGGTTTATATTTTTACTTGCCCGGGCATCTGCCGGGCCCCGCGGTAGCGGGGCCTGGCAGATTCTCTTTCTTCTATCACACGTGCGCCGCATTTCGCAACCCCATCCCCAATAACAAACAAATCCCCTAATTAAACTAGGGGGTTTGGGTTTTATTTTTTTACATGCCCGGGCATCTACCATGCCCCGCGGTAGCGGGGCCCGGCAGATTCTCTTTCTCCTATCACACGTGCACCGCATCTTGCAAACCGCCCCTAATAACAGACAAATCCCCTCCTCCTCTTATTGCCATGCGGTGTCAAAGTGATAAACAAAAACATGTTTTTGGGGGTCCTGGTTTCGACCCTCTGCCCCCACTTCCTCCACACCTATCCCTTTTCCTTTCATGGCTGCTACTTGTTGCATCCCCTTATGTAGTGGCTGTTCTGGTCTGCTGTATTGTCCTTGATCATTCTCCCTTTCTGTTGCTTGCATTCCTCCAGCCTCACCTCCCTCAGTCTGCTGCTCATCATCTACTACTTCTGCTTCGGTTTCTTGCATCATGAAGCTGTCCATGAGAGGATAGACAGTCTCGACCTCCCCCTCACATGCCAATGGCTGGTCCGTAGCCTGCATTGGAAGTCGTGACAAGCCGTCCACGTTCCCAGCAGATGTCCCCTTTCGGTATCTGACCTCAACGTGGTACTCTTGTAGAAGAATTGCCCAGCACACCAGCTTCCGTGTTAGATTTTTCATGGTATAGGGCAAAGTGGTTAGTCTCCAAAGTGAACTTGGAGCCATGTATGTTTGGGAAAAAATGTTGTACAACCCACACTACTGCAAGGCACTCTCCCTCAATAGGTGGATAACTCACCTCTGCCCCAACTAATGCCCCACTGGCATAACAAACCACCCTCTCCCTCCTCTCAACATCTTTCTGGACCAGCACTACTCCCATCCCCTAGTAGCTGGAATCTGTTTGAATAATTAATGGCTTGCTGAAATCTGGTGACACAATGATTGGTACTGTCATGCGTGCCACCTTGAGCTTCTCAAATGCACGCTGACAATCTCTCGTCCACTCAAACTGCGCTTGTACCCTTGTCAATGCAAGTAAGGGTCTGGCAATCTTTGCAAAGTCCTTCACAAACCATCGGTAGTGACTTGCAAGTCCGAGGAAGCTGCTCACCTCTGTTGGGGTGGTTGGTACCGGCATGTTAGCAATTGAGGCCACCTTCTCAGGACCTGCTGCAACCTCCTCGACTCCCACCACGTGCCCCAAGTACAACACCTTTTCTGTCCCCAAGCTGCACCTTGACGCCTTCAAACCCAACCCGGCTGCTTCTAGACGTGAAAACACTTCCTCTAGATCATAGATGTGGATGTTCCAGTCTTTAGAGAAGATGATGATGTCGTCCAAGTAAGGTACGGCACATGTGATGCCATGGAAGACCCTGTTGATGATGCTATAAGGTAAGTTGCTGGTGCATTTTTCAAGCCAAAGGGTAGCCTCACAAATTCATACAGCCCCCTCTGCATCACAAATGCTGTCTTGCTATGCTCCTGGGTCCATCCTGATTGCATGATATGCTGCCTTTGCATCAAGAGTGTTGTACACCATGCATCCACCCACAACATCAATGATGTCATCAATCCTCAGAAGCGGGTACGCATCAGCCATTGTCTCTTTATTCAATGCTTGTTAGTCAATACATACTTGGAAACCCCCATCCTTCTTTGAGACCATAACCGCAGAAAAGGCCCAAGGACTAGAGCTAGGCCTGATCACTTCCTGGTCCAAACATGCCTGAATCTCTCCGTCTAACACCTCTTTTTCCTTTGGAGACATCCTGAAAGGCCGAGTGGTGATTGGTGTTGAGTCACCCGTGTCAATGATAAACTCTACACCACAATCCCCAATGTTCTCAGGCGTTGAGCTAAAGATGTGCGCAAAGCGTGCGCACAAGGCCTGGAGGTCGGCTCTCTAGTGCTCTGTCAGCTTCACAAAAACTGGGACCTGCACGGAGGCATCATTGACTACCACCTCAATCATGGAGACTACCTGTTGCTGCATCTGGCCCTTAGCCCCTGCTCCACCATACTCTTCCCTGTGTCCCTTGCCATCATCTCATCACCCATCTCTCCCTCCACCAAGCTTACACTCATCAACTTGTCAATTTCCATGACATATGGCTCCCTGTCCTCTTCAGAGTCCCCCTTGTAATCAACACTTCCTTCTCCTCTAAAGACCACATGCTCAAAACCCCCTTGACCCTCCACTGCTTCTACCACCAAAGCCTCTCCCACTCCCATTGCTTTTCCCTCCACATCCACAGTCTCAATATCCACATCCATCTCCTCATCCGTGTCCACCCAAGAAGCCATTTCCGGCACTGACCTGGAGGATGATCCAAAGACTGCAGCCAGACTGTTGTCCTTCTTTGGGCCCCTCTTCATCACCTCCTCAAAGGTCTCCCATGTGTCGGCAGCCATCAGATCACCCATACCCTCCAACCCCTTACAAAGCTGGTCGCGGAACCAGTCAAGTGGCCAGGAGTCCACGTAGTACTGGCTGTTCACCTCCCACTGGAGAGCTAGCTTGATGCTCTTTGTTGGTGGCAGCCCCATCCTCCATTCGACCTCATACTCAGCAATGTGTTGCAAGAGCTGGTCCCCACCCTGGCTACGCTCCACAAAGAATTCCTCCTTATCTTCTTCCAATCAAAGAAACAATCCATCAGACGCAACTCTCCTTGCCTTGCGAATCTCCACTGCCATTGTCTCCACTGTTGAATGAAAGCGTCAAACTGGGTCATTAGTACGATTGTGCAGTCCCCAAGGAAACGCTTCCCTAACTCTGCTGTATACCAACAAACACCCTCCTCACTCCTCGAACTTTTGTTACGTAGTTTAGCTATGATTGTGTTGTAGATGCGTTCCGTAGTTGCTTCACTATTCTCATCCTCACCCAGTATCTCATTTCTCTACTCCCTCAAATACTCTCCTCCTCCACTTCCTCCTTCCTGTCCGTTGTTATCTCCGACCTCATCATCACTTGAACCAGTGTTTGTTATGCTTGTGGATTCCACTCCTCCCCTCATTCTCATAACATCTTCCATCCCTCCTCTAGCACCAGGCCCATCATCCTCATCCTTATGCATAGTGAAGGTATGGCATGCCTTATCCCGCGACCCCATGTCCTCTTCCATCTCAACTCTGTCCTGCTCCAACTCGTCATCAATCCCCAATTCTCCTTCCCTCATCAATTCAGCTTCCTCATCCATACTCACAGACTCAATCACCTCGTCAGTTGCATATGACCCTACTATTTCACTTGAAGAAGATGGAGAGGGGGAGTCATCATTCTCCTCCACCAACTCGTCTGTGATGACTAAAAACTCCACCCAAGTCTCCCAAGAGACAAGGCCTCCCATTCCCTCAAGTGCTTTTAGGAGGAGTTGAGCAAGTTCAACTCGATCAGCAATGGGTTGCTTGGTAAGGTAGCTTCTCACAGCAGCTCCCACATTGAAGTTGCGATGCTTCCTATGGATGAGTTGCACCTTACTTTATGCCAACTTAGAGAGCATCTTGTAACCTTCTATCATACCATCCTCTGCTCCTTGCAAGTCTCCAACGCCATCCTCCCCAACCTCCCATGCATGAACTTGACATGATGAGGGAATGCATGTCCCTCTCCTCTGCTCCTCCTACTGGTCCTTGACATACATCACCTCCTCAACCGCTGCAATGAAGGATCCCAAGCACAATCCTCTAGTGCAGGTGTCTTCCTCCATATCCATCACCCTTTGCCATGCATAATCTCTCAGTTCCTTGTTGCTCGCAGAATCCACTTCCTGCAGCTCCCACTTCATCTCATCGTACTTCCAGCGTACAAACTCCAATGCATCCGCATCCAACCCTTCACGACGATACCTCCGGTCATATATTTCTATATGCCTCTCTATGACATGGGTGAGGTGATCTACCAGGGTGCTCTCCACCACCCTTACTCGTCAAGGCCAAGGGTGTAAACCACCCGTCGTCCTCCGTGCAAACTGCTTGCGCACCGTACGGTCCTTGGCTGAAGAGAACGGCCCTCCGTGGATGCTGATTCCCCAACTGCTGCTTCACTTGTACCAAATGGTATAGCCAACACATCACCCTCTTCAGGTACCCCCTCACCATCCTTTACTTCTCTCTCATCGTCCTCTACTCCCCTCTCATTGTCTCTTGCTCCCCTCTCATTATCCTCTGCTTCCCTCTCTTCATCTTCTGCTTCCATACTCCCTCCCCCTTGTGCTTCCTCCACTCCTCTTCCACCCCCTTCAGCTTCATTATCTCTTATTTCCTCTTCTTTTACCTCCTTTTCCTCTCCCACTTTATCCACTTCTTCTGTTTCACCTTTAACTTCTTCCTCCCGACCCTCCTCAAAATCCATATGAGCTCCTTCTGCTCCCTCTTTAGCAACAGCCACCCCCTCTCCATCCACAACCTGCCTAGCCATCACCTCCTCATCCTCTTTTACTCCATCAGCTCTCCCCTCACTAGTAGTCCCAAGGCCTACGTCATCTGCCTAGGGCATGCCCCTGATACACTTGCCCACTTCGTCGCTCTCCTCCAGCCATCCGCAAGTTTCAAGCAGTCACCTCTTCATTGGTAGGCTTGAATCTTTCCTCAAACATCAACCAAAAATCCCTCATTTCCACGAAGTCGCCTCAAGAAGCCCATTCCCTTATACCAGGACCGAGGTAGCTCTTAACATATCCAAGCTTCAAATCATCCCCCACATTCTAAAACCTAGTGCCAAAAGACTTTGGACTTTCTTTGTCCATACCACTGCTTTACTCTGGTCATCTGTATGAAATTCGGGTTCTCCTAACGATTCCACAAATGGCATCGCCATTCTCGGAGAACCATGAGATCCCTTGCCTTCTTCCTCACCCTCCCCCTTATTTTCTTCTTCAACCACACCCTTTCTCGATTCTCCTAAGGAGAGCCGTCAAAGTTCTTTGGATAACTCTTTAGCTAACTCTCCTTTTCCTAACTTCCTTATCAGTGGAACCCTACTTCCCAACTCCCCAACCACTTTCTCACACACTACTACACCTGCGCTAGAACATACTTCCAATTCTAGCCACTGATAGGGAGAGGGAGGTGTCCCCCGCCTGAGGCTACCACAATTAATAGGTGCCTTTGCCACTGTGAAATTTCACACAAGACCACATCAACAGTTGTGCACAATAGTTTTGAACATCACAACATTAAACGTGCATGGTGCAACACAGTTTTGAATGCACAACCCTCCCAAGTCACGCCTTTTGGTGACCTTGGGGTGACCTCACGCGACTGCGGGGTGCCACGTCACGAAAAAACAACCCACTGCCAATGGTGGGTTCCAAACAAATGACACTTCTCCCATTCTCCCTTTTGTCCAACGGGGTCGCAATAATCACAATGACAATCACGTCACGTGCACAACAATTCACTTTACGCCTGCACAACACTCTATTCCCTACTTTTGCCTCCACTCCCCAACCTCCTATCGCCACCACATTTTTCTCAAGGATTGCAATTTGGATCGTATATATATATATATATTGTTTTCTCTTCTTCTACCCCTTCTACTTTTCTTGGGCTCTTTTGAATGCCTCTTTTACTTTCTTCGTTTTTTTTTTCTTCCTTGGAATGACATGAAAATAAAAGAATGAAATACGGTCCCCCCCCACTTCTTTTCACATGTAACACCAACCGAACACAAGCAAAGAGAAACTAAAAGGTGGCCCACCTTGCACACAATAGCAAATCAATGATCGATTAAACAAAGAAAAAACTAAAGCAAGTGTTTATGACGACTGTTTATGACTGTTTTATGTTCTCTTATAGTTATTATTTGTTTTTGTTTGTTTTATTAGGCCACAAAACGTTTTTTTTTTCTATTTACCGCCCCAATCAACCTTGCTCCGATACCAAGAAAACTTTCCACCGACGAAAACAACTAACCAAGAACCAATTTTTTTCCACTGTGACTTTACCAAAATTCTAAGACAAAATGCAAGCGTCCCATTCACTAGACACCAAAAGACAACACAAGCGCATTGGAATGACTCTGCGTGGATCTTGGTACCCACCCCCACCCGACACTCCCTACGAAAAGGCGTTAGAATGTCTGTAAAATTCTGCTTGTTACCAGCCTCTTTCCACGATGTATTCTTTTCTTGCAATCAATCCTTGCACTTGTACCTTGAATTTAAGGCACACGAACTCCCTATCCTTTTCTTGCACACCTTTACAAGATTCCTTAACTCCTCTTCATACTTTTTTCTTTTTTTTCCTTGTTCTTCTTTTCTGTCCTTCATGGAAAAAAAAATATCAAGGCTCACTCACCTCTTTGCCGGTTGATGCTGACCTCGCAAGTTCTGTCGCGTCCCTTGCTCCTCTTCTTCTCCACGTGTAGTCATTTTTTTCTTGTTCTTGTCCCAACTGACCTTGCACCCACCCATTCAAACCCCACTATAGTCACCCACGCTCACCTTGCAGAGTCGTGTAGCCTCACGTGACGTCCTTGTGCTCTCTCGCCGTCCCACGTTGACCCATGCGTGCCTCGGCCGGTCTTGTGTAGAAATTCATTGTATAAATCTCCTCCCTCTCACTTTCTAACCTTCTGGTAAAATTCGGCGGAGTTCCATCTTGGAAACTGATTTCTCCCTCCTCTCGACAACAAAGAGCTCACACACTTAGGAAATATGGAAAAGTCAGGGCGCAAGTGCTGGAAGAGTAGACTTGAATAACCTTGAGACATAAGAATGCTACATGGAAGTTACTACTTATATAGGTATAGTAACAAAGAAGTCTCAACCAAGCCTAGTTCTGTCCCAAAACAGGATTCGGGCGCACAAGACGCCTTTCCGACGGGTTCCGGCCACTTTTTGAACCTTCTTTTCTTTCCTTCCACGCTTCCTTGGGACGCTTTTTGGTGGCGTGTGGACTGCGGAGAACGAAGCATCCTTTCACTTGTACCTATTTGCCACGCTAGAGAGAAAATGGCAAAAACTCCGTTTTTTTTTCCATCGACGAGTTGGAGAAGGTTCTCTTACCTTCGACGTGGCCATTTCCTTGTTGCTTCGCTTGCAGTTGTGTACATGGCATCCCTCCTCTCTTCCCCCTCGCTTTCCTTTACTTTTCTTTTCCATCGTCCATTCCTCCTTTCCTTGCACGCCTCACCCTCTCTATTTTCTACTTATTTCTCCCGTCAAATCTTCCCGACTCCCCATTTTTCCTTCTTGCTCTTGCGCGATACCTCCCGTCATGCCGTGAGCGAAACGCTACCCGCTCGCTCGCTCGCTTGGCCTCCTCTCCCTCTTGGTCGTGCCTACACATCACACCTCTCTCTCTCTCTCTCTCTCTCTCTCTCTCTCTCTCTCTCTCCTTCTCTCTCTCTCTCCCTCTCTCTCTCTCTCTCTCTCTCTCTCTCTCTTT
>SZWC01005861.1:110813-130073 GCA_023375785.1 Penium margaritaceum
TTGGGCTTCGCCCCGTGCGTGACAGTGGTTGAGTGTGGGATGTACGTTGCCGTCTCATCTGTCTGTGTCACTCACTATGTGGTTGTACCAGTGCTGCACGCGTATGGACATGCGTACCATCGGGTCATGGGGGAGTGTTGTGCTTTGTGCCGTTCCTGTACAGTTTACTGTGACCACTCGGCCGTGTCCATACTCGTGCAGATCCCTGAGGCAGGCGGCCCTGGTGACACCGGCGCGACGACAGGCGGCGGACTACCCGTCTGGAGCTGACCGACCACTGTTCCAGAGCCCCAGATGTCACCGGGACTCCTTGCTGTGACTTCTACGTCTTGCAGGCGCCTTTCGGCGGACTGGGCATGAGGCCCATTTGCATGTTTTTGCATTATATACTCGCTGTCCGTCGATGGATGCATGCATGTGACCAGTCGTTGCGTGCGTCTTTTGATTCTGCACGTCTAGGTTCAGACGGCGTAGGATTCTGACATGTGTGCGCAGAGTTACGGCCAAAACAGTGGTTTTGGGCCGGTTTTAGGACAGCTCTTGGACTGCCGCGTGCGACACCCGCCGTGCGCCGCGGTAGGTATTTATGCCCTGGACCTGTCAGTTGTCATCTCTCTCTGCATTTACTAAGCTATTGAAGCTTATGAGACTTTGCGCGTCTCCCTAGCCTGATCCTTGCTGTTTCTTGCACCTGCCTGCTTGCTAGTGCGTCAGCTGACTGGACAGTGTCGCCACGTCAGCAGCAGCAAGGCTAGGAAGCTTCCTAGCAGTTTCTCTTTGACGTCTCGCCACAATACGAGACGAAAAATCAAAAGTACTTCCTCAGCAAGCGCTGCCTGAAAATTATTCATTTTCGTTTATGTGACGGCCAGGGATGATGCATGTTGTGAACTGCCGGCAAGTTTGGCACATATCCTACCTGAAACTCCCACTTGGAACTTGTGTCCAAACGTTCACACTGTTGTTGGCGACAAGTACGATCGGCATGGAACACATGAATAATCAGCCCTGCGAAAACCACCTTCCAGGAATCCAACGATACAAAAAATATTGTTCTTAACAAAACCTTTGCAGAATAACACAAGTCCAAATATGGAGAAGCGGGGAGATGGCACCGTGATTGAACGTCAAGGCGCCGGCTCCGTCGTACACCCATCAAACAACACGCGGATACATCAGTTGCAGCGACTCAAAATCTTCCGAATGAATTCTGTGCAAAGGGGAGATGGTTGACGAAACGTAAGCAATCCTAGTATCTATATTTGTATCTCTATATAGATATAGACACGGATGTACTTATGCATAAACATATACATTTCCATTTGTTTGTAGGTGTTCTGATGGAATTTCTGAATATATTCGACTGTATGGAGCCTTTTTCGTTCTGAATATTCTTTATGCTCATTCAATTGAAGGCTATCGCATGGAAGTATCTTCTTACATTATGTTCTTTACATGGACAGTAGGGATTTTAAAGGATTTGTATCAGACGGTGTCGCAGCAACGATGGTCATGAGTATTGAGACACGTTTTACGGCCTAATTCCGCTATACCCACGGTTCGGGCTTCCGAATTCGCTCTTGGCCATTTCTCACACCTTTTTTACACGGTACTCACTTTACACAAAAGATGCGTGATGTACCCACTTTTCTCGAAGCGCCTCAAATCATGCATGCTGCACCTACTGTTGGAAACAAATTCACGCTGTACCCACCTTTCTCGAAGCGCCCCCATATGATTTTGTGGCAGAGTGGACGTCCGAAGTATTTGGTTGACATTGTGGCCATTTGAAGCATTATGTACACTTTGTGGACATTATATGTATTTTCCTGCCAAAGTGGCCCTCCCATTCTTTTTTTACAAAAACTAGGTACGATGTCCTTTAGTTACGAGGATAGTGGGTGTGCGGCAAGTGTACCCCACTTTTTAACTTGTTGTTAGATTCCTAAGAAAAATTAATTACTCAAGCTTATTCCAGGTGAAATAAGTGTCTTTTAAAATTTTTGCAATTTTCGAGGCCTCTCTCATGGTGACTTCGCTTTCGCTCTCTTTGATGAAGTGCCCTGTGTGGATCTTGGATGCAGCCCGTTCGCGATTCTGACAAGGAAGAAACCGCTTAAAGGGCCCTGTTGTTTCTGAGAGAAGCCGGAAGGGCCCTGCGGTTGGTAAGATCGGACGTCAGGGCCCTTCGGTTGACGTAGGAGCGAAACGGGCTTTCTAAACGAGCTGCTTGGCGAAACCTGCCCTTGAGGTCGACCTGCCCAAAAAATAATATGCTACGAGAGGGCTTGGGACAGGTCTGGTGAAGGCTGTAGTCAGTGGCGATGCCGAGGGCGGCGGAGGAACCAAGGTCAAGGGACGACACGGGACGGGAGAGAAGGCGACAGGCGGAGGTGACGTCAATGGCCGTCCGAGGTTCGCGCAGCACGTGGAATGCTGATGAAAGCCGCTGACGCTGACCGCAGTCGCGATGGAAAGCACCAACCGCCCGGGAACACACACGAGGTGTGATTTGCTTGTAATCGGACGGTGGATGCTTGCTACCTCGTCCGATCCAGGTTCCTCAGACTGTTTCTGTGCAACCTGGGTTCCAGGACACAGAGGACCCCAAAACGAATATCATGTTCTCGCCCAAATAAACGTTATTCACCGGATAACGCGAATATACTGAATCCAAAGAAAATTGTTCTCCCTCTCCTTAGGATTCTGCAGCATGAATCCAAAGGCATCTCAAGTCCTCATGTGGTACACAAGTGATGTTGACAGACTTGGCAATAACCACCAGGTCAGCAAAGGCCTCCAAACTTCCCTTCATCCCAGTTTCACACCATTGGAGGCGTCCGAGCTGCCTACTTCTGTTGCGATAAACTCCTACCAAGTAGGAGGTAGAGCCACCCCACATTCCTTCTCTCCAATGAAGGAGAAGTGAATCCAATGCCTCTCACACGTGGAAATTGAACCCAGGCTCACATATCAAATGTAACAATACTAGTGGGATGTTGACTGACTAAACTAAAACCGGCGAGTAGGCAAAGCCCTCGAACCTTTGCCTTTAAACAATTTCTTGCCACCGAATGCATTCAAGGAGTGTATTGCAACTACAACAATACTCTCCGTATGGAATCTCATGAATGGAGGGGGTTGCATGAGAAAAAAAACCTTTTTCAAATGAAACAAACGAACTAGGATGAATAGAACATATGATAGTTGTTGCAAAAAGTACAAAAAGGCAAACATTAAGGGGAGACATGTGAGCCACATGCATTTTTGGATTTTTCGTGGAATTTATTTCCTTCCTTGGTTTCACATAAAAAATTATGTATTAGTCTGATTCGATTCCGTACTTTGTTCTATTGTATATGGATTGTTTTGAAATTTCTCTCGTAAACGAGATAAATTACGAGAGATGTCAGACGTTATTTCATTCATACTTTTTCAATGAATGCCTAGAAAGAGTATGAATGAAATAACGTCTGACACCCAATATCCAAAAACGAATGATACATGATCTTAGAATAATCCCACAAAAATTTATCTCGTTTTGTTCTCCAATATCCAAGATCCAAGCCAAAGGCCATTCTTATGTTCTCAGTTTTGGGATAAAACCGGATCCAAATGAAATAAATTCATCCAGTATATAAAATCATAGAAAGCATGTAATAACATAGTTTAATTATATTATTCATTATGTAATCTACGGATTTTACATGAACATGGAATTGATATAATATGGATGCATTAAAACACTAAAGTTTAGTTGCAAACTATCAAACTTCAATGAAAACACGGTTGATATATTCAATCAATTTTTGCTACTTTAGTCCTTGTCTCACAATCTACCTATGCATGAGAATCAAACTCTTACCCTCTTTTTATCTTCCTTTATCGTTTTCTTGTCATCTTTTATCTTGTTCATTCATCTTGCTCTACCTCTTACTCCTTCAAATAATTTCTTCAATCACATATTGTAAATATTTTCATTCCATGAATGAAATTTATATGGATTGATTTTCAACTTGCAACATGTATTCTTCCTTAAATTTCATTCTTCGTCCCTACCTCACCCCTCTCTCTCTCTCTCTCTCTCTCCCTCTCCTCTCTCTCTCTCTCCTCTCTCTCTCTCTCTCTCCATCTTTCTTCCCCCTTTCTCTTCCTTTTTGTACCATTCTCTCCCTTTAACTACTTACTTCTATCTTTCTATCTACCTTGCCATTTAACCCTCTCTCTCTCTCACACATATAGACTCTCTTTCTCTCCCTCTCTCTCTCTCTCTCTATCTCTCTCTCTCTCTCTCTCTCTCTCTCCGTGTGTTTGTGTGTGCATGTCTCTCTTTTTTCCCTTTTTTATCAGTTTAATACATTATTATCCATTTCTATTTTATGGTTCCAACCTCGAGCCCTCTGTATATCTCTCCCCATATTTCAAAATTCTTTGAATCTCCTGATTTGTTCCATTTTTGCAAGGGATGATGGATTTTGTGGTCTTGGAGGCCATGTCTAAAATAATGGGACATGGAAGAGGTCATTTTCATTCTAAAGGGGGTTGGTGGAGTGAATGATTAATTCCATGGCGGAATACCCTAATGCTACTTAATTGCACCATTTAGAAGAGTTTGGGACGTGTCCATAAAGTTAGCCGACAGTTCAAATTCTTGAAAAATTGTGATAAACAAACCAAATGGGGTATCGGTGTATGTTTAATGTTTTTGTCCTGTGGTCCCAAAGTCATTTTATGAACATGCATGATCCATTTCAGGGCCGACTTGAAAAAATATACTTGTTTCTATGGATGGTAAGGTCATCCACGGCGTTGCGTCGTTGTAATTTATTTTCCTTGCTACACAAGGGTCGGGTGGAAGCATTAGCGCCATGTGCACAAGTTACACCTAATCGTGATGTATGGTGGTGACGAGGTGCAACCTTCCATGAAACAACTAGCTTGAAACTTCTAGCCATTTACGCCATCAACTCTTCTTTTTCACACTTCAAAGAATTAATTTATAAAGTGACAATGAACTAGTATTGTGAGCAACTTCCTTCTGCAATGGCAACATTGAAAATCCCTATGCAGACATGGACATGTTAGGGTTATGACTGTATAAGGAAGTAGCTTGCACTTATGCTCTTGCCATGCATCACACTAGGTTGGAGAACCGTTATTTTTGCCGCGTCATTACTTATGTCTTCTAGTCTAATGACATGAAGCCTATAAAAGAGCATCCATGAGTCCTCATTGTCCCATTGTGGGGTGGTGGTGTTGGATGAGAAATTTGACGACAATTCAAACACCTAGGATGGCCCCAAGATGACCTAAACCTAGAAGGTTGCACGGTAGAGAGCTAGGATGACTTAGCCCCTATCGTCATCAACTTGAGCTTGCCCCCAAAAGTAGGTGCAATTTCAGTTGCCATGGATGCTTGTGTGTAACCACATTCATGGAGTCCTTTCCAAAAGAAAACATTGACATTGATGTGAACATGAAGTAATCACCAAAGCATGAGGTCGTTGACCCTGTACTCCTGTCCCTCATTTTCTTTCTATGGTACAAAGTGTTTCAACCACGTGGATGGGTACAGGTTGGGCACGTTCCCACCATACATGCTCTGGTGGTTACCAAGTACTCCGTTGGATAGGCTGTTGTTCACTTAAAAATGCAAAATGTATAGGCCCTCAAGGGGGAGAAAGAGCGGCTCAATCACAAGATGGAAAACGTATGACAATAGGGACGCTGCCACGTGGCTTGGTCAAGGAGAGAGCCAAGACCAAATCCATAGGCTCTAAAAACATTCAATCCCCCATGCAATGGTGTGTGCATTTGAACTTGGCTGTTTCCCATCAATAACTGCTGTAGGGCTGTTGGACACCCTTTATAAGACAATGTTATGTGTGTGTCATTTCTTGTGTCACAGATATACAAAGTAGCATTGAATTAGTGGAGGATGTTGCATGTGCATGCCACTCTAGGTGCAGGTGTGAAGAAAATTGGGCAGCCTGCCATGTTGTGGCATCCATGCATACGGCATGTTGAAGCGCGCATCGCGATGATGTGGGAGACGTATGAGCAAGCCATCAAAGATCAATCTTAAAGTAGCAGAAGGAGATTGACTCGATCAAGGAGGACACATCTCAATTCTTTAAGTAATGCTCACAAATCATTAACACGAGCGAGCCGCAGATGGCAGACAAGTACCATTATGGCTTGAAGGCGGAGATTGAATGCACGACGAAACTAAGTAGAATCATGGAGTTTTAGGAAATGGTGTCCACTCCTCAGTGTGTTGATGCACTATTCTACCATCAAGGAGTTTTCATGAAAGATAAGAGGATTTCTAGCTTTGATCATTATACCAACAAACCAACCACATGAAGATAAATATGGTGTAAGGTGGTTGAGAACAAGGCACCCCACGTGGTGAGAACTATTGGATCTGCGGGGAGCCATGGCACCACACGGACGGTAAGAAATAGTAGCATGGAAACGACAACTAGTGGTGAGTGGAAACCAACCAAATGGTGAGAAATCTTCATGTACATCAGCAAATAGTAGTCTCAAAAGTCGTTTGACAACTAAGGAGCTACCAAGTGTATTGCTATGGGCCAAAGGGAGAGGTAAAGTTCGAAGAATTCTCTTCAAAACTAGGATATGTCATGAGCTGCTTTTGTTAATGAAGAGGGGTGCAAGAATAGTTTGCAGATTAAAGCACTATTTGATTACGATGTGTTACACTTGTTCTTTGGTGATGAGCTAATAAAAAGGCTAAGGCTTGCAAATGTACGTAGGAAGCTAATTAATGCCAAGTTTGTGTAAAGGGAGCTATAGTGCAAGTTGCCCCTACAAACTTAGAGGGCTTGTCTGAGCATGCTTTCGGGCAAGTTGAACGTTTTCATGTGCCCAATGGATGCATACGATGCACTTTTGGGACCTATCTTGCTCCACTAGTGGAATCATGCAATGGATTTGGTGTCTAGCCATGTGTAGGTGAAGAAAACCGGGAAGCACATAGCTATGCTGTTTTTGGGAGAGAAGAAGAGTTCCAAGGCAAGCAAGGTGATGTAGTTGAGTTGAATTGAAGTGTTGTCAATGCAAGGGGGATCAAGTGTATTTTTTGTGGGTGCGGTAGAAGGAAGCATCCTTAAAGGTGGAAGTTTTAGGAGTACATGCAATGCAACTAGAGGGAGATAAACAGGAAGTGCTAGTAGTAGGGTTGTGAAAAGGCATCAAGGGAGTGTTACAAAACTATGATGACATATTTCCTGCTGAGCTGCCAAAGGCTTTACCACCAGAGACAAACATTGACAAAAAATTGAGCTTGTCTTAAGAGAAACACCAATGGTGCGTGTGGGTATTGCATGAGGAGCATAGAGCATGGCGAGCTGAAGGATTAGTTGGAAGAGCTGATGGAAGAGAGGTTCATCAAACCATCGATGTATTTCTATGCTACACCGATCTTATTTGTGAAGAAAAAGACAGGGAGGCTGCAAATGTGTGTGGACAACCACGCGCATAAAAACATAACAATCAAGAACACGTACCCGGAGCCAAGGGTTGAGGAGCTGTTTGATCGATTGTGTGTATTACAAAATCAAGATGGACTTGTACTAAGAGTACCATAAGATCCAAATTAGGGAGTAGGATGTAAAGAAGATGACATTTTAGACAATGTATGTCGATTTTGAATACATTTTCATGCCGTTTGGGTTGAGCAATGCTCATGTAGCGCTCATGAGTTCTTTACTGGAATCGTTTACCCTCACCTAGACCTGACAACATCTTCGGCAAATACAGGACATTCCATGGAGAGAGAAGAAAATTTCCAAGCTCTCCAAGTGCGAGCTCAAGAAGAGGGAGGTGAAGTTCCTCATGCATGTTGTGAGCGGCAAGGGTATCCATATGGATCTAGAAATGGTAGAAGTAGTGAAGAAGTGACCGAAACTTGGTTGCTTACTTGACATTGAGGTCTTCTTGGGGTTTTTCAACTACTACTAGAAGTTTATCCAATGGTACAGAGAGAAGGGTGCATGGCTAACACAATTGCTAAGGAAGGATCACCAATGGGCATGAAGCAAGACGAAGCATAAGACCTTTGAGAAGCTCAAGTATGCAATATGTGATGTTCGGTTCTGGTGCATCGAGACTTCTCAATGTGTAATGCTGTGGCAATGGATGTAGGTGACTATGCCACTAGGGCATTGCAAATGCAAGATCATGAGAAGGGGTTGCACTTGATTGCACACATGTCTTGTAAGTTATGAGGTGTTAAACGGAACTACACAATCCACGACAAGGAAGCAGTTGCGGTGACCATGCCTTCTAGAAAAGGGAGTGCTATCTTGAGCCGTGGAACTGCATAGTCTTCGCGGATTATCATAAAGAAAGTTACTTGAATATTTAGTAGAATGTTTGTCTCCAGTAAACTTGTTTGATGGAGTATGTGGAAGAAACGTTTTTCTGCAAGATCTAGGATCTGCCAAGGAAGGTGAATCCGGCCGATCCTTTGTGTAGGAGGCCACTCTTGAGCCTCAATGCCATCTCCATGCATAGTCTATTCAAGCACTCCCATAGCGTGAACGCGGAGTTCATGGGGGGTGTGCTAAAGATGTAACACAAGATGGATTGAAATTGCAGTGGGGGAAGGAGTAGAAGATCTTTGTGCCAAGCGATGCATTATTGAAGGAGCTCCTACTTGAGATGGTGCATGATACCTACTACTCGGTTCACCTTGGCTTTGACACGACCATCAAAGCCTTTTCACACCAATATGGGTGGTTTTCATCGTCGACCAAATGCAAGATGTTTGTAAGTAGTTGCAATTTGTGCCTATGCTTCAAGAAGTAAAGGATAAAGAAAGGGAATAATGCATTGTTGGTGGCGGTGGATCGGTTCTTCAAGATGACCCACTTTATTCATGCCCGGAGCACATCACGACTATTAGGACAGCTGAAATCCTCTTTACTCATATCATCAAGTTGCATAGATGCCGTAGTGAGTGGTCTAGGATCATAATCTGTGCTTTATTTATTTTTTTGAAAGCATTTCATGGGGCATTCGGGTAGTTAGATGGAGCTAACCACTTCTTACCACCAAGAAGGCAATGGGTAGAGAAAACATAATACAGAGGGGAAACATAGAGTGACAAAGGTTGCTAACAGATCAACGCTGTCAAAATCATTAGGGAAGTCATTGATTGAGGTGCCTTAGAACCACTAGTAACAAAGTGAAAGTGCCCCTGGTACGGCAACATCTCTGTTGGTAATGGAACAAATGTTTGATGGGTTTGCCACCACATGGGACATGGTCTGGCAAGGACTCTAAAAGGAAAAAAAGAAAGAAAAATAGCAAGTTGATAAGCATTGGTTTATGAAGGAGTTCCAAGTGGTCAATCCGATGATGGTAATTTTTACCAACATATGGCTTATGGGTGTCAGAGCCGGAAGCTCAAGTCGTAATGGGTGGGTCCATTTTACATTATGAAGAATGTGTTGGCCGTGCCTTACAAGTGTGAGATGCCTGCTCACTAATCCATCCATCTAGTGTTTGACATCTCCTTGCTTTGTGCTTATCACAACCCCAACACCATCTTAGAGGGTCACGGGACCACTCCATGTTCTCCTCTAAAGGTTGAAGGATGCGATGAGTTTGAGGTGGAGAAGATTCTAGCGGACCACTAAAAGGGTTGTTGGCATGAGTTTTTGGTGCAATAGAAGGGGTATCCAACTAAACACAAATCATGGGAACCAAAAGCTAACTTCAATGTTGGGGGAACTAACCAAATCCTCTAGGAGTGGCAACCTTCTCCATTTTCTACTCTTCAAATTTTTAGGTGACGGTGGGGCTCCACTTCGCTTGACCACTAACGCAAGCAAGACGAGCGCAAGTAAGCAAGCGATCGAGCAAGGGATAAGTTTTTTTATTAGAGCATGCATGGCGTTCGGAATATGCCATAGAGGGGTGGCTGTCACCCTCTTAGAAGTTATCATAATGATTACGCTACCCACCAAGGGGGTATCTTGGATGTCAGCTCCCTACAACATGCACAATCAACGGCTTGAGCAAAGCTAGTGACCACGACTGTGCGATATTCATAGTACTTGCGGTGCTGTGCGTAGCAAGGGGACCACACTCACCATCGAGAAGCATGCATAATGATTTTCCGGTGCATGAAGCGGCTCACCAGAGTTTTATGCGTCCATTGGGTGGATTTACAAGATACGAGATAATTCATGATGTGCAATATTGACCATTATGAACTTTTCACAGAGGTATGGTTAATGAAGGGATTTTTATACACAGCACATCTTGTGTACTAGGTATGGACTATAGGGAAATTTCCATGAAGTTGCCTAGAAGGGTATTCATATTCCGTTCACTTGGAAAGTTATGTATCTGATACTTATGCCTTGTTAAAACTAGTTCAATTATTTAGCTAGGAAAAAATGTCATATGATATTCCAGTGTTGATGTATAGTAGACGTATTTATGTCTTCATACTTTCTGATTGGTTATCTCTATAAATTGGGTATTTACTTTCTGTATTGCCGAATACAAAAGTAAACAGCCTTTGAAACAAGCATACATTTGCCATTGCTGCAGAATCCATCGTTGGTGACATCCCCCCTCGAAGTGGCGAGTGTATTGGGGTGGTGTAGCTGGGGAGTGTATTGGACAACCGATACTTGAATACACTGAGTGTACAATACAATTAGTGTTTTTTTGACGTGTCCATCAGATACACTTACCATAGACACTCCCTCAATACACTTTACCCTTTGGGAGGGGGGACAACATGGGAGTTGGAGATCCCCCCCCATAAAGGTAAAGTGTATTGGGGGAGTGTATATGGTAAGTGTATCTGACGGACAAGTGAAAAATACACTAAGTGTATTTGGAGTAGACATCTGAAAACACTCGTCGACCGTCAATCAATGATGATCGACGATGGACGACTTACGACACGGTTCCCTTTACAAAGATGACAATCGACGATCGACAACCGTCGACTACTCGATGACATAAACATGTGTCGCAGCCATATTACACATTGGTAGCCACATAGTCGGGACCCCATCTCCCCCCCTAGAAGTGACGAGTGTATTGGGGTTGTGTAGCTTGGGAGTGTATTGGACAACCGATACTTGAATACACTAAGTGTACAATACACTTAGTGTATTTTTTACGTGTCCATCAGATACACTTTCCATAGACACTCCCCCAATACACTTTACCCTTTGGGGGGGGGAAACAACATGGGAGTTGGAGATCCCCCCCCCCAAAAGGGTAAAGTATATTGGGGGAGTGTATATGGTAAGTGTATCTGACGGACAAGTGAAAAATACACTAAGTGTACTTGGATTAGACATATGAAAACACCCTTCAACCGTTTATCAATGACTATTGACGATAGATGACTTACGACACGGTTCCCTTTACAAAGATGCTGATCGATGATCGACAACCGTCGACTACTCGATGACATAAATATGTGTCGCAACCATATTACATATTGGTAGCCACATAGCCGGGACCCTATCTCCCCCCCCCAGAAGTGACGAGTGTATTGCATTTGTGTAGCTGGGGAGTGTATTGGACAACCGATACTTGAATACACTAAGTGTACAATACACTTAGTGTGTTTTTTACGTGTCCATCCGATACACTTACCATAGACACTTTCCGAATACACTTTACCCTTTTGGGGGGGGAGGGGGGAGAACATAGGAGTTGGAGATCCCCCCCCTCCCCCCCAAAGGGTAAAGTGTATTGGGGGAGTGTATATGGTAAGTGTATCTGACGGACAAGTGAAAAATACACTAAGTGTATTTGGAGTAGAAATCTGAAAACACTCATCAACCGTCGATCAATGACGATCAACGATAGACGACTTACGACACGGTTCCCTTTACAAAGATGACGATTGACGATCGACGACCGTCGACTACTCGATGACATAAATATGTGTCGCAGCGATATTACACATTGGTAGCCACATAGTCGGGACCCCATCTCCCCCCCCCAGAAGTGACAAGTGTATTGGGGTTGTGTAGCTGGGGAGTGTATTGGGCAACCGATACTTGAATACACTAAGTGTACAATACACTTAGTGCATTTTTTACGTGTCCATCAGATACACTTACCATAGACAATCCCCCAATACACTTTACCCTTGGGGGGGGGGACAACATGAGAGTTGGAGATCCCCCCCCAAAAGGGTAAAGTGTATTGGGGGAGTGTATATGGTAAGTACATCTGACGGACAAGTGAAAAACACACCAAGTGTATTTGCAGTAAACATCTGAAAACACTCGTGGACGGCTCGCGAGGACCACTGACCACGACGTTTGTCGCTAGTCGTCGATGGACAAGGAAAAAACAAAAAAGGAACAACGAAGCAACTTGCCGAGTCAGCACAATACCGAGCCCCACTCGACCGGGCCTAGCGGGAGCCCGAATAGGGAATGTCGAACCTCGTAAATGTCTAATGGTATGACGAGCTTCCAAGTCTACAAATGCGTCTATTACGTGTTTACAGATGTAGTACAGTTTATGTGTATGCACACCTTTAGGTGCTTTAACAGGAAATTTAAATAGAGATGTGAATCGCTAAACCATGGTTTTTATTAGGTAGTAAAAATGTCACTGAGATCCTTCCACGTTCTTTCGCATGTTGAAGAATAATTATACACTATTCTGTCTATGGGCAACTGGTAAAATTAAATTGTGACGTAACATCCACGAAGGTACCATGAAACTTCCAAGTGACTACTTTGGACATGTACACTGAATGAAGGGTGACTTTTTAAGGGGTGATTAACCATAAATGTTTTCAGACTATGTATTAGGTGCAACTAGGCCACCGAATATAGGTAGATTGTTGTAACAAGATCAGAGAGTAGAAGGCTGGGTTTGGTACCAACAAGTGAGACACTATGAATACCTTGTAGATTGCTTATAGTAGTTAGCCTGTGACAACCTCTCATATCTTGTGTTTTGTAGTTTTGGATCCAAGACATCTGCAAGTCAATCGTTTTGCTACCGCAATGCTCTCCACACACTAACGCCTAATCTATAGAGAGGATACACTCTCATAATGTAGATACATCTTATTGTATCATGAAAGTGGAGGTAATTTGAAAGTGAATTCTCTACACAATCAACGTATGAAGCCCATTTGGGTGACACATCAATATGTGCATGCAGATGTACACATTAAGAGCATCGGTGTTCATTGCACTGGCTCATAAAAAGAAGAAGCAGATTTTGTTTCCAAGGCACTTGTGGTAGCACTCTTTCATTTTCATGGCCGCGCACGAGGTTGGATTTGGCAGGGACCATAAAGAAGTAATGTGCAAGGGGGAGTGTTGAGAATGCATGAGATATGCCCCTTCTGCTTTTTCTCAATTTCCAATTTCTTGATTTTTTTCTTTTGCTCTCTCCACCTCTCCAGCTCTCTGTCTTTGTCCCTCTCTTCCCCCCCTCTCTATCTCTCTCCTCTGTGCTTGTGTGTGTCCCCCCTCTCTCTGACTATTGAATGCAATAGCCAACCACATCATTTTAAGGAAAAATTCTAAGCAAACATGAGATTTGAGTAAAGCAAGCATTTTATTATGGGGAATCTTGTCGGGGCTTGCATAAATATTTGTGACCCTTGTTGATAGCAAATAAAATATGTTCCTAATCTTGAAATCTTTAAATCATAAGGAACACATTAGAAGAGAAATTGAGTAGCACTTGGGTTATTTCTTTTACGCTCTTAAAATGCATCCTTGTTTTCATTTTCATGAGAAATTTGAAGTATTTTCAATTGTGAATTGAGTAAGAAATGTTTTCGATTTTTAAGTTCTAGGGTTACTCTTACTGCTCAATTTTGGGCTCATTTCCAATCTAGCATACTTTGTTTGGATTGTGTCTTTGATTGTATATTGCTTCTTTCATGAAAGAGTGAAAAAATGGAATGTTGAATGTATGGGCCATTACATTCGTGGCAAGTGATGTAGTTCATGTGGCATCGGAAAGGCATGGGATGTTTGGCTTATTGTTATCAAGTGGTCACTTCTGTGGGATTTTGAAAGTTAAGGTTTTTATCGATTGTTCGAGCAGAAAACATCTCTCGCTGGGCTCCCTGAAAATAGATGCTACTCAGGCAACCGTTGATTTATTGCACGCCATCTTAATTAGGCATCGGCATAGTCTGGAAATGCAATCCCACCCAAGACGGGTTTGTTGTGCCACCATCATCACGCTTCTACCATCCTCCTTCCGTTAGAAGCCATTCTTATAGTGCAACAGAGGTGTGTGCCACAGTAAAGAAAACCAAGACTAAGAGTGGGGGGGGGGAAGAAAGTGGTTGTTTGCAAAAGAGTAAAACTCTAGAATGGGTGAATGAGTTTTGGCCACAAGGCCTTCATCATCAGCTATTTTCTCTGAGTACAACAGCTTGTCTCATATAGCTAGAGATGATGCAGCAACCGAGGTAGGTGAGGAGCTCCTAAGCAACTGGGCATATTTGAGGGGCGCAATTCGGTGGTACCAAGTCGCAGCCTCGGTGCAAAAGCGATCGTGCAGATTGCTCGTGGGTGAACCTAGGTAGGTGAGCATTTTCAAAGCGCCTCCGGGAAGGTGGACTAGGACTCCGAAATGTTGGATTTAACCAGGTTGATGCACAACTTTGGTGGCAAGGTCCAAGCCAGAATGACACGGGAGGGGAACATGGTAGACTTAAGGTTCTTAAGACGGTTTGCTAACCGTCTTGAAGAACTCCCCAAGTGTAAGCCCTTTGCAGTAGGGTATAGTGGGCCTTGAACATAAGGGGCCTTGTTTTTGTGTCTCTTGGTCTTAGATTGTCGAGTCCTTGCCGGATGGTGTCTAGCTTTTGTTGCCGTTATGAATGGTTGGCGCTTTCAAAGAGAGGCAGAAGAAACCTTTACGAAGAGTCGCTGGCTTCCAGTTGGGAGAAGAAGGATTTCTTCATCTCGATGAAGTCCAACGTGGAGGTAGTGCGGAGGAGGTTTCTCCTTTGTTCTATAGTGATGAGTGCACGGAGGCAGTTTTTGTGTGTGGTAGCTGCGGTATGGGATATAGAGATAGGTTTCCATGAGCTTCTGAAAGGTCTTGAAGTCCAGAACCCCCTCTAGTGAAATTTTGACTCCTTTCAAGATGTGCAGGTTTAGAAAATTGATGATATTTTTGAGACTTCCCACTTGATCTTGATGTGCTCATCAAGGCTATTGAGGGTGTGAAAAAAGGAGGAGAGTGCTTGTTGAGAACCTCTACATTCAATGATTCCATCATTGATGTGTTTGTGGAGCAGCAGCTGGTTAGGGGTGAGACGTTGCAGCTCGCGGTCAAGAAACTCATGAAGAGACTTGCAAAGGCTGGTGCTGAGGCAGTTCCAATTGTCGTGCCCTTGACTTGCCGGTAGGTGCATCAAAAAATTTCCACATAGCAGTTTTGCATGACCCAAGCTAGCAGTTGAAGTACCAGGCAAAACTTAAGGTGCCGTGCTTGGGTGAGGAGATTAGACATGTACGAGAGAGCTTTGTTGATCGGGATGCTAGGAAAGAGCGATATGACGTCATAAGTGGCCAACAACGTGTTCTTTGGGGCTCGGAGTTTTTCCTACTCAAGGAGTAGTGAGATGCTGTCCTTGATGAATGTTGGCTGAGCTTGGACCCAAGGTTGGAGTTTGGAATCCAGCCATTTGGATATGTTGGTAGTTATCCAAGAGTGGGAAGCCGCAATGGGTCTTCCCATTGGCGGACTCTTACGGACTTTCATGAAGACGTAAAAAGCCGCCGGTTGCCATCCTTGCTTGGGAGGGTGAAGAAAGAATCTCCAGATTGATATGGGGATAAGACATGATGCTTTAATATTTTTTTTCAATCTACAACAGGTTTTTCATGATTCTGTCAACATCTTACTCCTCCATGTGGTAGGTGGATGGGTCGTTGAGATGTGTAAGGCACTCGCTGATGTATCTATTGCGGTCCAAGATGACAATGTTTAAATTCTTGTCTGCCTATTTGATGATGATGCTGTTGTCATTCTTCAAACTATGGAGAGAGTTGTAGAGGCATTTAGGCATGAAGGATTTTCGTGGAGTTGTAGAAGTAGCATGTGCTATAGTGATTCAGAGATGAGGAAGTCGCACTTGTCTTCAACCTCTCGTGGGGCTAGAGGCGGCTCCCAGTTGCGATTTGGAATGCAGAATTTTGGGACAAATTTGTCCTTACATCTCCTGAAGCACTAGGCTAGTCTTACACGTTGGAAGAGTGCTTTAAAGCTTGGTAGAATTTCTTTGAGGGTGAACGGCTTGGGGCAAAAGACAAAGTTGAGGCCGAGACCGAGCAAGTTTGTTTTGTCAGCTGAGAGGTCTCTGGCTGACAGGTTATGCACTCCTGAATTGGTAATCTAATTCGCAAAGTACGACATTGGTTTATTCGGGCGTTGTTGGAAAGCATACCCTTCAATAGAGCCTTCTAGGAGCTCTTTTCTTTTCCTCAATAGAAGCCTTGCTTTCCCTTATTTTTTGGCTTGCACTTCCCAGCGTAGCCTCCTTGCTATTGTCGTTGTTGGTGCTGTTGCTGCTGTTGGAGCTACTACTTTGGCTGCTCTCGCTACTGCTGCTGCTTTTGCCTCTAGTGCTATGGAGGGTAGTGACCTTGTGGGTTACGGAGCAGTGGTGGCTATGCCTGCGCAGGTTGGGGCTGTGGTTGAAGTTGAGGCTGGTTTCTCGCCCTCCTGCCTTGTCTCCCAGTCATGTTGTTCGAAGTGTTGGTAGTGTTGACAACTGCTGACATGCTTGGGTTCGCCATCGTAAGTTGATCAAGTTTCTGCTCCAGTCGGCTCATGTGTTCAACAAGATTCTACATACGGTTGTCGACCTTGTCTTTGATGGTTTTGTAGAGGGTGGGGTTCGTATCCATGGCCTCAGTTCTTGCATTCACAACAGCTTTGTGGATGCGGTCTTCTTTGGCTTTTCGAACATTGTTTGTTTGTCTGATGCGATCCTAGTCGATAAGATGCTTAATCTTGCCATTGATACCTTTGAGGATTATATCTTTCCAAGTCTTACAGAATGGGGTACTTCCGTAGACATCTGCGGTAGAAGTGCTATTTGGAGATCCGTCGCTTGAGGTTTTCTTAGGGTGTGGGTTTGGTCGTTGTTGGTAATAGTAGTAGTAGATGTCTTGCCGTTGATGTCTCCTTCGGCAAGTAGGACAAGTGGGAAAACACCCAAGTTAGAAGCCATTCTTCTAGTGCAACAGAGGTATGTGCCATGACAAAGGAAACTGAGACTGAGAGAGGGGGGAGGAGAGAGTGGTTGTTTGCAAAAGACTAAAACTCAAGGATAGGTGAACGCGTTTCGGCCGCAAGGCCTTCATCAGCACCTGTTTTTTCTGAGTACAACAACCTGTCTCATATAGCAACAGATCATGAAACAACCGAGGTAGGTGAGGAGCCGGTAAGCAACTAGGCAGATTCGAGGGACGCAGCGGGGTGGTCCCGAGTCGCAGCCTTGATTCAAAAGCGATCGCGCTGATTGCTTGTTAGTCAACCTAGTTAAGTCGGCATTTTCAGAGCGCCTAGGGGAAGGTGAACTAAGACTCCGAAATGCTGGATTTAACCAGGTGAATGCGCAACTTCAGTGGCAGGGTCCAAGCTAGAATGCCCCGAGAGGGGTATATAGTAGATTTAAGGTTTTTAAGACGGTTTGCAAACTGTTTGAAAAACCTTATCTTTTTAAATGGTTTGCAAACCGTCTTAAAAACCTTAATGTTACGCAAACCGTTAGGCGTGGATCAAAAGTGAGTGGGAGAACACCTTAGACACGGAGGTAGAATTAAGGTTTTCAAGACGGTTTGCAAATCGTCTTAAAAATCTTTGTTATTCAGACGGTTCGCAAACTGTCTTAAAAACCTTAACTGTGAAGACGGTTTGCAAACAATATTAAAAACCTTAATGTGACGCGAACCGTTGGGCGTGGATCCAGTGGGTGGGAGGACACCTTAGACACGGAGGTAGTCCCGTGCTCAGGTAAAAACAGCCCTTGCCCCGCTCAAAACACGCGTCCCATCAGGGGTCTTCCTTACCCTTTCGTGCACTAGCGATGTGGGTTTTGAGGGGCAAACTTGTGAATGATCGTCTTCAAACAGACCAAGTTCGTCTGTTCTCTTTGACAGGCAGTCAGATGTGCTTGCTCATTACCCAAAGGCTGCTTGGGTGAGGGAACTTTGCAATTTCTCAGATTGGACTGCTATTCCAGAAGTAAATTATTTCCCGAGATTCCCTTCTCCACTATCTCCTTCCCCTGCGTTGCCTCCACCCTCTCCCCCACCTTCCCTCCCTGCACGCGGAGGTCGCTGCAAGTCACGCTGCTGGTGGTGGTGCTGCCGCTCCTCCGCTCTGACATTGTGCAGCACGGAGGGGGGGGGGGGGTGGTGGGCTGCAAAGCGCATGGCCAGCCGCAAGGCGCTGTCCAGGCGCTCGTTTTTCCGCTCACTAGGCCGCCACCGTGCGATAGTCTGCGCTGTCTCTGCCGTCGTGCTTCCTCGCCCACCACCGGCGCCGTGGCCACCGACGACTGCGCCCCGCCTCCGCGGCCGATCACGCCTCGCGCCACCCGCGCAGGCTGCAGGGTGGCCCGCGGCTCCTCTTGGCTCGCTGCGAATCCCTTTCCGCGCAGGGACTTCGCACGTCGCGCTGAGCACCTGTCTCCGCGCGCTGTGTCGTGTTCGGCGCGCGAACAATCGTGCCGGCAGAGGCCTGCGGCGAAGGCGACGGTCTGCCTTTGGCTTTGGGCGCCACGGCTGACTGGCTCGCGGCCTCCCCCGCGCGCCACCTCTCTTGTGAGCAGCACACACGACAACCAAGAAACGAGAAAGAAGCAGGAATCAGAGGCCAGAGCGAGGCGAGGCGCGGACGCGCGTAGGGCGCCATGGACGGCAACCAGTGGATCACGGGCTATCTGGACGCGCTGCTCGACAGCACCGCCGCTGCGCCATCGCCCGCTGCCTCCTCCTCCGGCTCCGCCGCGCTCGCCCTGGAAGGCGCACGCGCGGCAGGCGCGGGGGAAAAAGTTGGGGATGGAGGCGGCAGCAGCAGCAGCGGTGCGGCGGGACTGGCGGACCTCAAGGCGCAGAACAGCGTGGCCACGCGCTACTTCGTGAACGAAATCACCGCCTTCTCCGAAGAAATGCTGCACCGCACCTGGACCAAGGTGAGAGCGAGCTTGTGGCCCCCCCCCACCCCTTCCCCCCTACCCCC
>SZWC01005862.1:82321-97427 GCA_023375785.1 Penium margaritaceum
CAGCAGCAGCAGCAGCAGCAGCAGCAGCAGCAGCAGGAGGAGGAGGAGGAGGAGGAGGAGGAGGAGGGTGCTGCAACGCTGTACAAGAGCAGGAGGTGCTACGTTTGCAATCCAAGGCAAGCTGCTGCTTTAGCTGCCTTCGCTTGAGCCTTGTGCCTGAAGCCGCCGGCGGCGGAGGCGGCGGCGGCTCCTGCTGCTGGTTCTGCTTCTGTTTGGTGGGCGGAGTTTTGATGTTGCTGTGATTTTTTCTGCACCGGGCCGATGTTGCTCAGAAGCAGCGTCCGGTTTCCAGAATTTCTGCGGAGTGCGGTTTAAGCAACGGTGCAGGCTGGGCTTCGGCCAACATTGTGACAGCGCCAGGGAATGTCCCAGTGTCGACGAACCGATGTCAGTTATGACGCTTGGCTCCTGAAACTGGAAACGGTTAGGGTTTGAGAGAGGACACTGAGATGAGGTTGATGAAAAGCGGATGTGACCGGAGGCAAGGGAAAAGAGGTTGCGGAAGAAGGTATGAAGATCAAGATTCAAGACCAGAGATGCAGACGGCCAAGCTACGTTGGCTCTTCGGGGCCTCCGCTGCGAATCTTGGGAGTCAACAGTGCCTCCAGCGAGGTGCTGGATTTTGGGCCGTGATGAAAAAGGGGGTACGATTTCCAGGAGAGGGATGCGAGGGGCAAGACTTGGGCAGACTCATCGTGACCGGTCCAAAGGGGCCGCAGAGCGCAAGCTGGTCACCTCCCCTTCGGCTGTGAGCGGTCGGCTTCGGGCGGCTCATCCAACCTGCCGTGGACGCCGCTACTGCAGCCTCTGCGCCGTTTCCATCGTCGCAGTAGCTAGATCCACGTCTGCCTTGCTGCCGCACGGATCGTCGGCACCATCCGACCGTCGCCACGGAGGATTACTGTGTGCTGTCGCCAGGACATTTGCAGCGACAACTGCAACGGGCAGTTGGTCGTGCTCCAGCTACTGCATCCAGCTGACGTCGATTTAGTAATGGGTGGGCGGGAGACGACGAGGAAAATCATTTGCCTCAGTTGTGGACTGACTGAGGCTGCATCCGCTTCACTGTCCGCAATGTTTCTCGGGACGAGAAGGAGGAAGAAGCTACTGCGACAGCGCGGACGTCGCAACCACGCTCTAATAGGCTCGTCTACTGCGGTATTGTTGCTACCCGACATGACGAGCTGTTTTGTCGCAAGCGACGGTGGACGATCGTCCGATCCGCCCCACACGACGCCGCACTGTGCTGCCACGGCGTGCGGGTAGCCGGCTGAAACCATGTCCAACCGTAGCGGTTCACCTTTTATTGAATGAAAGAGTCGATTCGACCCCACAAAAATGTTGTCATTTGCAAGGGCCGCAGGTGGGAATGGGTGAGTGGGAAACGAGATTTCGCCAACCCATTTCTGACGTCATGAAAGACGGAAAGATTCAGCATCTGATCGACGGTTCAAAATCCAGAGAGTAACATATCGAAGAACCCTCCGGACACCTCTACTAATCGTTGACGGCCGAGGTGTTGTCGTCAGGCGGCCGTCATGGCTCTGAACCGTTGTGTTAAGGGAATGAAGTTGACAATTCCCGCTGAGACATTGCGTCGTCCAATGCAGGTGAGGGGATGGTGGCGAGTTAGGTGAATAAGGGAAGCTCTCTTGGGCGTCGGAGTGCCGGTTCCTCTGTTTTTGAGTAGGATTGTGGCCGTCGGGACGGGTCTTACGAATCACGGGTGAAATATCTCGCGGAAACAATTTCAATCCAATGTTTAGAAGATAGACACTAGATTTCATCGCAAACTTCAAGATGTTGACGTCAGGAAATGGGTGGGTGAAATCGCGTTCCTCACCCACCCCTTCCCACCTGCGGCCAAGATCAGTGCGAACCAGACAGGTTACCACCGCAATTTGTCGAGATGGGCTTGTAAATGAGTTCGATGCCATCCTTGCGGGAGATCCAAAAGGCACTTTCGTGACAATAAATGTGACAATGGCTTGTGGTTCCACCACGCAAGACGACGTGCAGCATTCGGCGATGATTGCGATACGAAACGCGTTCCTACAAACAAACACCCTTCACGGAGGTGAACAGTTTCTTCGTCATTCCCTCCGTTTACGTGGTTTCTCCCAACTCCTCCAACATTGACGACTTCAATCAAAAATGTGGAGAAACAGCCCAGCTCACCTTCAATCAAAAATGTGGAGCCATCTAAATCATTCACTAATTTTATCATATTACATGAAATTAATTTAATTTCAGAATTTTCTATCTCAAGGGTTTTCCTATACGTATTAATCATGGATGACGCACACAGAAGTTGAAAAGTAGCACACGAATAATGAAACATTTGAATTGTACAATAATTGATCATATTCCAGTTTTAAATTATTTCAAGTTTTATTATAAATATAAAATACAGTTTTATATGATCAATTGCAATAACAAGAATGAGGCACACTGTTTTAGGTCTTCAACACTCAGTTTTAGCAAAAAAGTGCATAGTCGCTTCTTCTGTGGATGCTTCAAGGAACTCATCGAATAAATCAAATGGTTTCAAAATACAGAGATGTTTCATTACATCATTCAAGCAATCTCGAGCAGCAAAGTTAATTGCACAAAAACGTCTTTATGGTTCACAATAGTTTTGATGATCATTATGGTAGGTGGTGGTAGGACGCAACGAGACTATGGCGCATGTAGGGCACAACTAGGGTGCAACTGGGGCGGGACTAAGGGACAACTAAGGCGCGGGTAGGAAGCAACTAGGGTGCAATTAGGGCGGAACTAGGGGGCAACCAATGCGCAACTAAGGCACAACAAGAGCAAAATTAGTGCAAAACAAGGGCACAACTGCATAGCACCTTGGGCTTACCTTGGGTCAACATGGGCGTAACTAGGGTATAGCTATAATGGAACAAGGACACAAGGATGGCGCAATGAGGGTGCATCTGAACCGCAACGAGGGTGCATCTGAACCGCAACTAGGACGCAATTAAGGCACAACTGGGGTGCGAAGCCATATCTAGGTCACTCCTAGGGAGGAGCCAGGATACAACAGGGATCCAACTAGGGCACGACTAAGGGCACAACCAGGGTGTAACTAATGCGCATGTAGGGCATAACAAAGGTGCAATAGCGCACAACTTTGGTGCAACTTGGACCCAAGGAGGAGGCAAACAAGGTGCATCAAGGGGGCAACTAGTGCCCGACTAGGCCTGGTCGAGGGCGCAACTAGGGTGCAACTAGGGAAAAATGTAGGCTCAAGCAGTGCGCAACAAGAACACAACTAGGTAGTCATTAGGGCGGAAACTGGGGACAACTAGGACGCAACAAGGGCACAGCGTGAGTGCAACTTGAACGCAACATGCGTGCAACTACGGCTGAACAATGGTGCAAGGGGGAAAAAACTAGGATGCACCTAAAGCGCGTATATGGTGCAAGTAGAGTGTGACTAGTGCCCAACAAGGGCATAGCTCATGCGCCACTAAGATGCAACTACGGTTGTGTTCCTTACCTCGATTGAAAGGGACGCGGCTCAGCCGCTAACGCAGGTAATGCTAATAGAATTTATCAAAGGCCGACAGCCGCTTTAGCGACAACCAAAGCCAGAAAACGCGAAGCAAGCAGGCTTTCTATGACTTAGTAGCACGAGGCGTTCAATTATTTGAATGATTAAAAAAAATGGTTCCATGGCCAGTATGACAGAACTAGGGTACAACTAGGTAACAACTATGTCACAACTAAACACTAGGGCGTCACTAGGGCGTAACTAGGGCACAACTTGGGTGCATCTAGGGCGCAACTAGGAAGAAAAGAGGGTGCAACTTTGGTGCAACTAGGGTGCAAATAGGGCGTAACAAGGGTGCAACTAGGATGCACCCAGGGTGTAACTAAGGCAAAACTAGGGTGCAAGTAGGGTTCAAGTAAGGTGCAACTCCGGAACAACTAGGGCGCAACTTGACTATAACCAGAGCCCAAGTGGGGTAAAACTAAGGTACAACAATGGCATAAGTAGGGCCGAACTAGGAAAAAACTAAGGCGCGTCTTCAACAAAATCAGGGGATAAGTAAGGCGCAACCAAGGCACAAGTAGGGCGAAACAAGATTGCAAAAAGAGCGCAATCAGGGTAAGACTTGGACCCAACTTGGACAAAAACTAGGCTACAACCAGGGTAAAACCAATGCGTAACTAGGGCGCAACTAGGGTGCAACTAGGATGCAACTAGGGCACAACTTGCTTGCAACTAGGGTACAATGAGGGTGTAACAAGGGCACAACTGGGGCACAACAAGGTCATAATAAAGGCACAACTAGGGTGTAACTAGGGTGTAACTAGGGCGTAACTTAGGCACACATTGTGTGCAACTTGGATGCAACTCGAGCGCAAATAGGGCATAACTAGGCCGCAACTAGTACACAAGTAGGAGACAACAAGGGTCCAACTCGGGCTCAAGTAAAGCGCAACTGAGGTACAACTTGGGTGCAAATAGTGTGCAACTACATCGCAACTATTTTACAACTATGGCCCAAGTAGGGCAGAAGAAGGGCAAACCTAGGACACAAGTCTGGTGTAAATAAGGTGTCACTAGGGTGCAACAAGGACGCAACTAGAGCGCAGCTAGGGCTCAACTAGGATGCAAATTAGGGCATACATTGGGTGTAACTAGGACGCTACTAGGACACATTTCAAGCACAACAAGGGCACAACTACGCTGAAATTAGGATGCAACTAGGGCACAAGAAGGCTCAACTAGTGCATAATTTGTTTGTGCAAATTTTGTGCATAACTTTGCACAAAACTTGTGCAAAAGCTTTGTGCACAAAAGTTATGAAAGAACTTTGTGCACAAAGTCTCTGCACAAAATTTGCATACAAACTTTGTATACAAAAACATTGTACAAACTTTGGGCACAAACATGGTGCACAAACTTTGTGTACAACCTTTGTGCAAAAACATTTTATACACAATTTGTCTACAGACTTTGTGTGCAAACTTTGTGCATGAACATTGTGCACAAACTTTGTGTAGAAAATTTGTGATTTTTTTTGTTCAAGCATTGTGTACAATCTTTGTATACAAAGTTCGTACACAAAGTTTTTGTACCAACTCTGTGTACAAAATTTGTGCACAAACTTTGTGTACAAACTTTGTGCACAAAATTAGTGCACAAACAATGTGCAAGCGTTTTGCACAAACGTTATGCAGAAACTTTACGCATACACTTTGTGCACAAGATTTGTGTAGAAAATGTGGGTACAAACGTTTTGCACAAACCGTGTACACAAACTTTGTGCACAAACTTTGTGTACAACATTTATGCACAGGCTGTGTTGAAAAGCTTTGTGCACAAATCTTGTGCACAAAATTGTGTACAAACGTTGTGTACAAACTTTGTGTAAAACAATGGTATACAAACTCTGTGCACAATTGCTGTGTTGAAAATTTGTGTAAAGATTTTGTGCACAAAGCTTGTGCACAATGTCTGTGCATGAACTTCGTGTACAATCTTTGTGCACAAACTATGTGTTCAAACCTTGTGAATGTATTGTTGGTACAATCATGTACCTTTTTATCGTCGGTACCGGTCGGGTACCATAATTTGTATCCATCACTAACCGAGTGAGAGGGTTTCCAATGGTTTTGCCATTGAAAATTCATTCAAGCATATCATCATTGACACGTTCAATCACAGACCGATGTTTGTATCGGCCATGACTAATGATGCACATAACATCCAAAAGATACTGAGCTTGTAGTACACACTGTGTACAGGCAGTGCGATGTCAATCCTCAAGGATTGAAGTCGACATGCTAACACACCAGGTATGTTTCACATCTAAGACATAGTCATGACACGGGCTTGGTCATAAATCGATCGCATTTGCCTTTGAAAATTCTAGCGCAATGGGACATGCAACTATTGTAAAACACAACATGCGCTTACCAAACCACTTGTTTGGTGAAATGGTGTCGCCATTTGTGTCCAAAACATCAGCTCATATCACCAGTTTATTCAAATGCCACAAAACTGTTGTGATCATTTGTCCGTCCAACTTATCCATAACTTGATGTCGTGATCGGCGTACCAACAGTTAGTGGACAAGATTCTTGTGCATGTCGTGCACATTTTCCACGCATGTCGTGTACCTTACTTCACGCGGCTGAAGTACAAGGACATGAATCACATACCATGATCCATTGAGATGTGTGTTGTCTCTGGTAATTGGTCATGCCCGCTGACCCCTTGTGGTCATGCAAGCCGTGCATATTCTGGAGTGGGTGCTCAACCGACTGGGCTTATGTAGCACATTCCATTTATGGACAAGGAGGAGTTCGTCCACCTTTAGCATGGTCCAAATTTGAGGAAATCGTCCTCGTCACAAATGCAATCTACCCGTTAAAGTTTTGTTCGTACTTCTCTCTGAAGTACCCTTCCATAATATTATCGGCAGGGCGAAGTTTTTAACTTCCAAGGGTTGTCACTGTCGGTGACGATCGAGATTGATGTGTCTTTGTTACGCAGTTCCAGCATACATCTGACCTTCACAGCCGTCCGTGATTGTTTTCGGACATGCCCGTCGATTCTCTACTTGAAGAATTCGATAGTATGACCATCTTCGTCTTCGTCGAGATGCCTTAAAAAGGTCAAACGATGTGTTCCTTGCACTTGAAATATCGCGCTTGACACACTTGTCCATACAACCATTCCGTGCATAGATCGTACACTTTTGTTTGGTGGTCTATCGCAAGCTAGCATGACAAGGCAACGAGTAAGCTATTTTTTTTTTCTAGTTGATACAACGGGGTGTGACCGGCACCCATGTTATCATTGCAATTGGCATCTTATAACATGTGTTGTACCATCAACACTAGCATAGCTAGTCCAATCGGAACTCATGGCCATAGTGCATTTAGCACTAGTATAGTTAGTCTAACCGGAACTCATGGCCATAGTGCGTTCGGCACTCGCATAAGTGGTGTATTCGGCACCCATGACAAAAGTGCAAGCCGTAGATTTTGTCAATCGTGCAGTTAGCGTTTATGAAATCGGTGCATTCGACACTCGTGTCAACGATTTAATCGACGCACTTGTCGTTCATACATTCAACCCTCATGGTAATTGTGCGTTCGGCACTTGTGTGAATGCTATAATCGCATCTTCCATGTTGGTCATGTTCTAAGTGCAATCGACACTTGTTAATTTAGTGGGATTTGCCCTCGATTGGGGATTCTCACCATCGCATGTATGTCGAGTACGATCGGCACTCACATCTTCCTCTTAGAAAAAATCCAAGCACAAATGACTTATCCAGTATCCTTGGTGCAATCGGCACTAACGTGGATACGCAATTGGCATTCGTTTTGGTCACATCTCCGTAGTCCTTGAGCAGTGCGTTTGGCACTAGTATTGAGAATGCTTTCGGCATTCAAGATTGAAGTGTAGCTGGCACTTTTTTAGTGGTGTATTCGACACCAAAAAAACTTTTGCAACTAACACTTGTGCTGTTGCCTGTAGTGCAATCGGAACTTACGTCGATGATGTGGTTGACGCCCGTGTAACCGTGCAATGACACTCGTTTTGTGCTAAACGCACATTTCAAATTGTTGTGGCGAGTAGGAGAGTCATTGAGTGGTTGCAAAACCGTCGTTGTGTCTTTGAATTTTCATCAAGAATTCGTCTCAATGGACGTCACCATTGTGGTTTTGCAATCTGGTGCACGCTATAGTTGTTGTTTTGCGTAAACAAAGTTGTTTAGCACACTTACACTTTGACTTGAGCCATGTCGTGGCTTTTAACCGTCAACCTTCCATGTTTTCTCACGAACAACCCCAAAATTTGAGGTGAATCAAGAAAAAATTAGGCACAATTGGTGCTCAGTTTCTTGCATTGAAACATTTCCAAGTGAGTTCCGTCTAGGACATGGAAAACTGTCGGTTTTCCTCCTTTTTGTGCTTCGGAACGGAAAAGAAAAAGAAAATCAGAACTGCTGATTTTAAGAAGAGCTCAACCAGAGCTTTTTGAATTTTGCGTCAAAACCCATAGTCAACTTGACTACATGCCCGGATTTGACCTAATTTTTTTTCACCATTTCAAAAGTTTTTGAACGTTAACATAGAATTCCTCAACTTGAGGATTCATGGAGTTTGGCTCGTCAAGTGACCTCCCCCCCTTTTTTCGTTTGGTGCTTGGAACCTTCCATGCGTCATCCGATGGTGTGTTGGGAAAACTATCGGTTTTCCCTTTTTCCATGAACATGGAAATATCTTAGGACAATGACAGAGAACTTCTCAAAACACTGTAGATCTCAGACTGAGCTCCATGCCGCTTTTTACAGCTGTGAACCCACGGCCAACCAGGCGCCATGAAGTGGAGGGGGGGAGGGCATCCGTCCCTCTCCTCCCCTACGGCGCCATTGGCCCAGTGGAGGAAGGGGGTGGGGGAGCGGGGCTCCCGTCCCTCTCCTCCTTAGACAGTCGGCCCATGTGAGAGAGGGGGGAGAGGGAGGACGCCCCGTCTCCTCCCCTTTGGGCAGTTGGCCCACATCAGAAGGGGGAAGGAGGGATAACGTCTCCCTCCTCCCCCTTGGGCCATCGACCCATGGCGAGGGGGAGGGGGAGAATCACTCCCCGCTCGTCACGCCGCAGGGGCGTTCGGGCCGAGCCTGTCGGGCTCGGCCTGTCGGGCTCGGGCTGGGGCTCGGCCTGTCGGGCACTCCCCGGTGCGAGCTCGCTTGCGCCGGGGGGTGTTTCGCTGCTCGTCGGCGTCGAGCTCTAGGCCCATCCTTGCCCCGGTCGGACGGCGTTTTGGCCTCTCGCACTCTCTGCCGATCGGGCGGCGTTTGGACGATCGGTTCAAAATTTTTTCTTTTCTGCTGTAAACTGCGTCGATGGATAAAACTGTCCGTGGATGTCTAGATCCGACGTCCAAGTGTTTCCAACGGTCACATTTGTTTCTCGCGGAAGCTCTGGCTCTGATGCAAATGTAACAACCGTGGTCTGTTTTGCGAATAACTTCTGAACCCAAAACGTTGGCCCTCAGAAAGTGTAGTCCAAGGAGAGGGAGCAAATGGTCGCCTCAGCCATTTTGGCTGAGACGAACCGCACCACAAATGGACATAGTCGTACATTGCAGTTTTGCAAAACATGCATCTTAACCCTAATCGTTCCACATGGCATTGCCACGCTGGAACAGGACCCTAGCACCAAGCTAGGAGTGGAGGAGGAGTGACGCAAAGGATTTTCCATCACGGCACTCCTTTCACCTAGAATCCGGCCACATATATTTTCTAGGCTAGAGTCCAACCAGACTCTAGCCCATTATATTTTTCCGTGCTTTGGCTCCTTGAAACCTGAGCATCGAGTAGCTGAAGTACCCGATATCTATTTAACAACCATTTTAACCGTAAAAATGGTCCGTGTGCCACACGCAACTTGGAATTAACTTGAGCCCATTTTGGACGCAAAAAGGATGTAACTCTGTCACAATCACGGCAGAACAAAGACTCAACTAGGACATAACTAGAGTGCGACTACACAACAAGAGCGCAACTAGGACACAACCATGGTGGAAATAGGATGTAACCAAGGTGCAACTAGGGTGCAACTACGGTTCAACAAGGACACCACTAGGACACAACTAGAGTGTAACTAGGACGCAACAAGGATGCACCCAATGGAAAACAATGGCGCAACTAGGGTGCAACCAAGGGGTAACTAGGGGGTAACTAGGACACGATTAGGACATACCTATGGTGCATTTAGAGCACAAAAAGGGTGTAACTAGGACGTAACTGGGATACGGGTTGGACACAACTAGGGTACAACAAGGACGTAACTAGGATGCAAGAAGGGTGTAAGAAGGACATAACTATGGAGCAAATAGGGCACAATCCGAGTACAAGTAGGGTACAACTAGAGTACAAATAGGATGCAATTGGGGTGCAACCAGGGCGTAACACTGGCACAACTAGGATGCAACTAGTGTGTCATTAGGAAAACATTGGGATGCAAACATGATACAACTAGGGTGTAACAGGGACACAACTAGGGTGTAACTAGGACGCAACTAGGGCACAACTAGGACGCAACAAGGGCCCAACCAGGGCACAGGTAGGATGCAACTATGGTAGAACCAGGGCGCAACTAGGGTACAACTAGGATGTAATTAGGGTACAATTAAGACGTAACTTGAATGCAAGTAGCCTTGGTGCCTACCTTACAATTGACATATCCAACAGTGGACTACGTCATGGCCACCGACCCATCCGGTCGACCGATTGGAGCCGTTCTCCTCCAAGACAATGGTGGTGGTGAACAGCTGGTCGCGTACATCTCGAGAAAACTAAGGGGGCCAGAGTTCAACCATGTGGTATACCAAATGAAATGGGGGAGTCGTTTACCCATTTAGGACATGGCAAAGTTACTTGGGATTCCAACAATGTTCTGTCAACACGGATCACCACAAAGTGAAATACGTAGAATGTCAGCCAAGATTAAACCATAGACAAACTCAGTGGATGGAGTTCCTCAAGTCCAAATTTATATACGATATTGAATATCGACCTGAAAGAAGCAGATGCTTTGACCGTACTTGATGGTGGAGATCAACACGTTTCACGTTGAACAAGATCCGTATGTCGTGAGGCTGTTTGCACGAGATTACGAGGGTCCAGGGAGTTAGATAGGACACAGTTTTGGTTTAATGAACCATATTGGTGGTGACGATGTACTCACAAAGTTGCAACAAATGTTATTCTTAGGGTGCCTCGACATTGGTATTGATGGACATCTCGACGAGGACAAGAGAGTCAAGAAACTCGTGAATTACTACTGGTGGCAAAAGTTGCAAACCAAAATCACAAACTACTGCAAGATGGGTGACGACTGTCAACGCCTTACTCTGAGACAAAGCAAATCCCCAGGTTTTCTTCCACCGTTGGTGCGGCGTGGAGCCACACCGCGCCTCCAAACCTGTAACGAGGTGCCCCTAGTTTTTCTGGCATACTCGGGGCCTCAACCGAGTTTCAGGGATATCTCGGCCATTTTCTGATTTTCAGAAATTTGGCTCGCGGTCTAGTTCGCCTCCACTCGACCGCGGCTGTACGGAGTGAGGAGAAGGAGCAAGCGAGCGATGGAGCACGGCATGCTCCACACGCCAGGGGCATGTTTCGCTCGTTACTTTGCAGCAGTGTTCCGAACACGCTACGCAAGGGTGGCTTTCACCCTCACGACGAGTAGCGTAACGGCGACGCTACCTGCGGAGGGGAAGCCTCGGCGGCGGAACCCTGACAATGAGCGCGGTCAACCTCGAGAGCCTGGAACGGTGACTGCGACCGTGCGATGGTGGCAGTACCACCGGTGGCATGCGCAACAGGACGACCGCATCCACCGCTGGGAGGCGTCGAGCTAACGCGACGGCTTGCCGAGAGACAAGATGGCCCATCGATCAAGACGATCGACGGTCGGGGACTTCTCGCACAAGGCACTAGGTGCAAGTAGGGCACCGAGTTGAGGTGCAAGTAGGGCACCGGGTTCAGGTGCAAGTAGCTTGTTGTAGCAAGCTAGGAGAACAGTAGACCAGGGCCAAGACAGGCCTGCCGAACAGTGTAACTACCTTGTACTCTGTTCATTGTCATTAACATGTCATATCCAGTTCTGGCTTCCAGACTTCTCCAAGTCTATCTTTCCGCCGCGACTGACTCTCCACACATTAAGGCTTAATCTCCAGAGAGCACACACTCTCACATCTGGTATCAGAGCCAGAGCTACGCGTTGGACGGAAGCACTGCCGAAGCTCGCCAAACTTCAAGGAGCGAAGGCGCGGACGACGGACAACGTCGAGGCTGATCGAGAGGGAGATTGTTAGACCAGACTTCAAAGCCAACGCACAAGCAAACATGTGGAGAATTGTTCTACATTTTGAGAGCGTCCACACCGCCTACCGTGTGCGCGTGGGAGACGACGGGTGACTCACACGCACTTTGAAGACATCAGATTTTCATTTGGGAATGCCGAATTGCTACAGAAATTGTTTGATTGCTGCCAAAACGCTGCCAAATTTTCTTGAGGATCTCCAATGGCTAAGAATCATCAAGAGCCATGGAGCAGGTCCTGCAGCAGATCGTAGAGCAGTTGGGAGCCCTCAAGCTGGAGAATGAGCTGCTCAATCGGCAGATGGCTGACATACGGGATGGGACTGACGCTAGACAGGTTCGGGCGGCCCGGTCAAGGAGTCTGCCAAGACACAAGCCAAAGGCTCCAGAACCGTTCAATCCCTCTGTCAATGGTACAAGTGTTCGGACCTGGTTTTTTTCGATGAACAGCTACTTTGGGACTCTGGGTCAACCTCGAGAGGACGATGCTGTGTGTGTGTCATTCACGGTGACACTGCTACGCGGAGCAGCATTGGAGTGGTGGAGGAAGCTGAATATGCTGGCCACTCAAGGTGGAGATAGGAACGTAGTTGTGCAACATGCCGTGTTGTGGCAGCCAAGAGCAGGACAAGCTGAAGCGCGTGTGCTGACGACATAAGAGCATTTTGAGCAAGTCATCAGGGATCGGTGTGATACCGTAAATGCCTCCATGGTCGCATGCAACAAGCTCAAGGAGCTGAAGCAGATTGGCTTAGTCCAAGAGTACACGCGTCGATTCTTGGCGCTGTGCTCGGAGATTGACGACATGCTGGAGATGGCGTCGTGCTCCTTCACAAACCTTCAGCGCTTCGTCGTTTTTGCTCCTTCTGCACTCTTCCCTTGCCCCCATCAGATGCGCATCCTAAGACGTCATCCATTCGTCAGCACTCTGCGCCTTTGTCGTAACTTCCGTACGGTCTGTCTGTCCGCGTCTCTGCATCCTCTTCCACTCCAATTTTCCTTGACACAGAGTTGTACCAGCATTGTGCCAGAGTTGTGCCAGAGTTTTCCAGAGTTTTCCAAGAGTTGTGCCAGAGGTGTGCCAGAGTTGTGCCAGAGTTGTGCCAGAGTTGTTCCAGAGTTGTGCAAAAGTTGTGCCACAGTTATGCCACAGTTTGTGCCATGGTTGTAGCATAGTTGTGCCTGAGTTGTGCCAGAGTTGTGCAAAGATTGTGCAAGAGTTGTGCCAAAGTTGTGCGAGAGTTGTGCCACAGTTGTGCCAAAGAAGTTCCAGAGTTCTGCCAGACGTGTCCTATAGTTGTAACAGAGTTGTGCCAAGGTTGTGCCAGAGTTCTGCAAGGGTTGTGCGAGGGATGTGCCAGAATCCTGCTAAAGTTGTGCCAGAGTTGTGCCAGAGTTGTGCCAGAGATGTGCCAGAGTTGTGCCAGAGTTGTGCAAGAGTTGTGCCAGAGTTGTGCCAGAGTTGTGACAGAGTTGTGCCAGAGTTGTGCCAGAGTTGTGCCGGAGTTGTGCCAGAATCGTGCCAGAGTTGTGCCAGAGTTGTGCCAGAGATCTGCCAGAGTTGTGCCAGAGTTGTGCCAGAGTTGTACCAGAGATGTGCCAGAATTATGCCAGAGTTGTGCCAGAGTTGTGCCAGAGCTATGCTAGAGTTGTGCCAGAGTTGTGCCAGAGTTGTGCCAGACTTGTGCCAGAGTTGTGCCAGAGTTGTGCCGGAGTTGTGCCAGAATCGTGCCAGAGTTGTGCCAGAGTTGTGCCAGAGATCTGCCAGAGTTGTGCCAGAGTTGTGCCAGAGTTGTACCAGAGATGTGCCAGAATTATGCCAGAGTTGTGCCAGAGTTGTGCCAGAGCTATGCTAGAGTTGTGCCAGAGTTGTGCCAGAGTTGTGCCAGACTTGTGCCAGAGTTGTGCCAGAGTTGTGCCGGAGTTGTGCCAGAATCGTGCCAGAGTTGTGCCAGAGTTGTGCCAGAGATCTGCCAGAGTTGTGCCAGAGTTGTGCCAGAGTTGTACCAGAGATGTGCCAGAATTATGCCAGAGTTGTGCCAGAGTTGTGCCAGAGCTATGCTAGAGTTGTGCCAGAGTTGTGCCAGAGTTGTGCCAGACTTGTGCCAGAGTTGTGCCAGAGTTGTGCCGGAGTTGTGCCAGAATCGTGCCAGAGTTGTGCCAGAGTTGTGCCAGAGATCTGCCAGAGTTGTGCCAGAGTTGTGCCAGAGTTGTACCAGAGATGTGCCAGAATTATGCCAGAGTTGTGCCAGAGTTGTGCCAGAGCTATGCTAGAGTTGTGCCAGAGTTGTGCCAGAGTTGTGCCAGACTTGTGCCAGAGTTGTGCCAGAGTTGTGCCGGAGTTGTGCCAGAATCGTGCCAGAGTTGTGCCAGAGTTGTGCCAGAGATCTGCCAGAGTTGTGCCAGAGTTGTGCCAGAGTTGTACCAGAGATGTGCCAGAATTATGCCAGAGTTGTGCCAGAGTTGTGCCAGAGCTATGCTAGAGTTGTGCCAGAGTTGTGCCAGAGTTGTGCCAGACTTGTGCCAGAGTTGTGCCAGAGTTGTGCCAGAGTTGTGCCAGAGTTGTGTCAGAGTTGTGCCAGAGTTGTGCCAGAGTTGTGCCAGAGTTGTGCCAGAGTTGTGCCAGAGTTGTGCCAGAGTTGTCCAAGACTTATGCCAGTGTTGTGCCAGAGCTTTGCCAGAGTTGTGCCAGAGATGTGCCAGAGTTGTACCGGAGTTGTGCCAGAGTTGTGCCAGAATTGGACCAGATTTGTGCCGGAGTTGTGCCAGAATTTTGCGAGAGTTGTGCCAGATTTGTTCCCGAGTTGTGCCAGAGTTGTGCCAGGATTGTGCCTGAGTTGTGCCGGAGTTGTGCCAGAGTTGTGCCAGAGTTGATCCAGAGTTGTGCAAGAGTTGTGCCAGAGTTGTGCCAGAGTTGTGCCAGAGTTGTGCCAGAGTTGTGCCAGAGTTGTGCCAGAATTGTGCCAGAGTTGTGACAGAGTTGTGCGAGAGTTGTTCCAGAGTTGTGCCAGAGATGTGCCAGGATTGTGCCAGAGTTGTGCCAGAGTTGTGCCAGAGATGTGCCAGAGTTGTGCCAGAGTTGTGCCAGAGTTGTGCCAGAGTTGTGCCAGAGTTGTGACAGAGTTGTGCAAGAGTTGTGCGAGAGTTGTGCCAGAGTTGTGCCAGGGATGTGCCAGAATTGTGCCAAAGTTGTGCCAGAGTTGTGCCAGAGTTGTGCCAGAGTTGTGCCAGAGTTGTGC
>SZWC01005863.1:4267-18201 GCA_023375785.1 Penium margaritaceum
TTGGAGCGCGCAAGGCCCGTCTTCCCGGGACCGTTTGACAGAAAGTGCCTCCCTGGAAGCCTTTTGGGGGGCAGCTCAAAGTTTGTGGACGACGGGATATGAGCGGGGGTTTTTTCCAGTGCCAGTGCACTGGAAGCGCGTTGGCCATCGGAGGCGAGTTGCACACATGGTGTATCCCCAGTTGGTGTCTGAGCCCTGCGTGAAACGACTTGTTCTCAACTCTTCACAGCCATACATTGAACTTCCGTGGCTTTTAACTGACGTAAACACATTCCAAAATGGTCTTTTGGCTCCTCGCAACTCGTGCCCATACTTGACAACAACTCGCCTCACTTCCAAGACGAGTGGGATTCCGCTTGAGAGGTACAAGGTATGCCCATTGAAGCAGAAGTAGTAATGGAAACAGAGGTACAACTCGTTGTGATCCTGTTCGATTGCGAGGTGTGGAGAGATGCTCAGAGTTTGTTCAGGACTCTGGATGTTTCAATGTCTCAATGTCGCAATGTTGAAGCTAACATGCATCCTCAATGGATCTTGTCCAGGGCTGCACATGCATCCCAATGGATGTGAATTCCACTGTACGTGACAGTGTCCGTGGGTCAGTTTGTGGCCTGTCGCACATGTCATGTCCTCTTGTCTTGCTCCACATGCTCATCTCATACTTGATATTGAACGCTATAATGGTACTGGAGCTCTATGCTACAAGATAGGAGCCACCAGTGGTGAAGCTCGTGCACTTTGCCAGTAGCGGCACACACTCAGGCTATGGCCAAAAATCACAATGTTTGTGCTCATTGTAGCTGCTAGGAAGCGTCCTATGTGTGTTAAATGAAGCGGAGTGGAAAGAGATATCAAGCGTCTGGGGTTGCGTGGCCATTCTGTGGCTGCCCGCCCCGTAGCAAGGGGGCAAGCTCGCCCCCCGAGGACGTCCCTGCACCTTCCTCGGTGTCTCTCATCAGTGCAAGGCCTGGTGCTTCTGGGCTCTCTCCTGGAACTGCATCGTCCAGTCCCGGGATGCTCTCTTCTTTGAGGACCTGTTTCCTCGCAACCTCATTCGCTCCGGCTCGTCCGTGTCTATCCCGTCGCGTGAGGGAGTGGTAAGTCCGTCCTCCGTCCTGCCGCTTCCATGTGACACATCCTTCAGTTCCTCCAAGCCGGCAGCCCCAATCGCGTTTGCTGGTTCCTTCGAGCCAGCAGCCCCAGCCGCGTTCGCTGGTCCCTCCGGGCCGGCAACCCCAGTCGTATCCACAGGTCCCTCTGATCCAGCAGCCCCAATCGCGTCTGCTGGTCCCTCCGGGCCAGCAGCTCGAGTCACGTCCGCTGGTCGCTCTGGGCCGGTAGCTCGAGTCGTGTCTATTGGTCCCTCTGAGACGGCAGCCCAAGTTGCGTCCGCTCGTCCCTTTGGGCCAGCAGCCCCAGTCGCGTCCACTGGTCCCTCCGGGCCGGCAGCCCCAGTCGCGGCCGCTGGTCCCTCCGGGCTCGCAGCCCCAGTCGCGTGCATTGGTCCATCCACACCGGCAGCCCCAGTTGCGCCCGCTGGCCCCTCCGGGCGAGCAGCTCCAGTCGCCCCCGCTGGCCACTCCGGGCCAGTAGCCCTGGTTGCATCCGCTGGCCCCTCCGGGCAAACAACCTCGTCTGCCTCCATTGACCTATCAGACTCAGTGCCATCGTGTGCCCTACCATGCTACACACGTGGCCCAGGCGGGAGCCTCTGACCCAGACCGTCGGTGAGTGCATAGACCGTCGCACCGCGCTCCGTGCTGCCTCGATCCCACGTGGCCCCACGTGTCTCCTCCACACCCACGGTCGTGAGTGGGGACCGTGGCACTAAGGCCCTCGGCTTGACCACCTCAGCCACCATTGCAGACCTTCACCCGGGCTCCTCATTGGGCTACGCCATGCTTCATCACAAGCATCGGCATGCTATCGTGGATGCACTTGCGCTCATCCCATGTGGGGCTTGAGATGCACATGTTCTCTCAATTTGCTCCACAGCATGCCCGGAGGACCCAGCCACCCTGCACGAGGCACAAGCCTCTCCTGAGGCCTCACACTGGGATGCTGCGTGCACCGATGAGCACACCGCTATCCGGCAACACCATGTGTACCACCTCGTCAACCTTCCTCCAGGTCGAACGGCCATTGGCGCCAAGTGGGTCTTTCGGCGCAAATGGAAGCCGGACAAGTCCTTGGACAAGTACAAGGCCCGCCTTCCCGTCAAGGGGTTTGCCGAGATTCCTGAGGTCGACTACGACCATGTCTTTGCCCTAGTTGGCCGGTTCTCCACTAGCTGGGCGCTCCTCAGCCTGGTCGCCCAGCATGGGCGAGAGTTGCATCAGATGGATGTGAGCAACGCTTTTCTCCATGGTTCACTGGAGGGTGAGGAGCTCTACATGGTGCAGCACTCAGGCTTCGAAGATGGCACTGGGAGACTCCGGTGACTGCGTAAGGCCCTGTATGGCCTGAAGCAGTCTCCTCGGTTCCGGAACTCGGAAATCAACAGCACGCTCCTTCGTGGCGGGCTCGAGCGCAGCACCGCTGACCCCACACTGTTTGTCAGTCCGCGAGGTCAGACTTTCACCATTGTTCTGGTTTACGTCGATGATCTCCTCATTGCATCGCCAGACACGGCTGCCATCTAGCGTGTCAAGGACTTGCTTCACGTCGCCTACCAGATGAAGGATCTTCGATCGGCCAGAGTCTTCCTGGGCATGGAGCTCAAACGCGATCGCTGCCAGGGCGTTCTGCACATCCACCAGGCCGCCTATGTGCAGACACTGTCCACTCGATTTGAGGAGTACCTGCCACTCGTGCCGTGCGCATCTTCACCCATGTCACCCGATGGTCAGGTGAAGCTGAAGAGTCCTGACCCAGTTGTTGTGGGGGAGCTAGTTAACGTGACCACGTACCTGCGAGTCATCGGGTCACTGATGTTCCTGGCAACGAGGACGCGCCCAGACATCGCATTCGTCGTCATCCTCCTGGCCCAGTTCTCTCAGGAGCCGTGTCACCTCCACTACGAGGCCTCGATCCGAGTACTCCACTATGTCGTCTCGACTCCTCGGAGAGGTCTCATGTTCAGCCGTCCGCCGTCTGTTGTCGCGGTGGGCTACATCGACAATGACTGGGCCTGCAATCTGGACGGTAAGGGTCGCACAGGCTAGATCTTTTTGATTGGCGGCACTGCTGTGTCCTGGCGTAGTGGTAAGTAGGGGTGCATTGCACGCAGCACTGCTGAGGCTGAGTACGTTGCTCTTGGCTCAGACGCATGTGGGAGTGTGGTTGCATCGTTTGTTGTCCGAGTTGCGTTAGTCTGTCGCATCCATCGCATTGCATTGTGACAATGAGAGTGCCATGGCCATCGCCAACAATGACGGCATGCATCACACACGCACATAGCACATCAACGTTGAGTATCACTATGTACATTTGTTATTGCATGACGGGAGCATTAGCATCGTGTAGGTTGAGACAGCACGGTAGCTGGCTGATTTCTTGACCAAGGCAATAAAGCGCGACTCGGTCAAGAAGGCTGTGAATTTAGTCGGTGTGCGTCCTTGAATGACTCTCTCTGCCCCTACTTGCGTTTTTGCGTGGCCTGGGGGAGTTTAATCATTGACTGTGTCTCTGCGCGCACATGTGCACTACGCCTGTGAGTCATGGGGGAGTGTTGGTTTTTTGTGCATCTTTCGTTGTACTCTGCTGTGTCCTCCCGGCTTGTGTACATCAACATGCAGATGACTGACGGCGAGACTCGACGCTGCTGGAGTGTCGCTCGGTGGAGCCAACGTGAATTTGAGGTCCACTCACCGTTCGCTGGAGCGTCCTCCCTCCAACGATGCGCTCAGCTCCATCGGCACGCCTCCTCGGCAGTCGGGCCGCCGGCGGTCACTGCCACTATAGATGTTGTCTGCATGGACCTAGCGCTGTGTATGGTTGTGGCATTGCGTGTGCAGCGTCATGCGGTGCCTAGGGTCCATGTCCCCTACTGTATGGCCCTGTTTGGCATCGCTGACTGTCGTAGGCACTGCCCGAGTTTGGGCAGCCACAACTCGTTGTTGCTATTTTTCTAGCTGATTCTGACCGTACGACTGCGTTCGCAACGTTGGTATCATGGTATGGTCCAGTTTTCAGGCAAAATGGGTGACGCCCGGGTTTTAGGCTGTCGGGCGTCTGGCAGGGCTCACCGAGCAAACCCTGCCTGCCAGAAAATAGGTCTAGGACTATTTTCTGATTGGCTGGTTAGCTGAGTAACAAGTTCTACACTAGTGGGGGGGAGCTAGAACTTGGAGGGATCTCCCATTGCTGTTCATTTTTCATTCCGAATCAGTCACTTTCAGTTTCCAGCTGCTTTCTGGCGTTAACACTGGCACGCGCGTTTCTAAGTAACAAACCCAGAGCTTCCAGACTTGGACTCTAGAGCAGTAGACTGAGGGGGCAGCAGACTTAAGCAACGGGCATGGAAGCTCGCATGATGCATCAACAATGCTGCCCAAACCTGCCGCCTAGGGTTTCTAGCCGACTACTCACCGACGCTCGGTCAAGACCGGCAAGGTGGCCCCCTAAGGAACAACACCTGGGAAATAGGCAGCTCCCCCAAAGCATTCAAGGCAAGAGGGAAAAGAGGAAGGGCATGGCAGCGAGAATGTACGAGCCCTACCAACGGTCGCATCACAGAGTCATAGAGAAAACATGCAACGGTCACATATGTGCCACAGGGCATTCCTGGGTCCAGCAGTAGTTTGAAGGCATCAGAGGCTCCAACCAGAGCGGATTCGCCTGAAGCTTCCCAGGTAGGACCATTGTTACGTAATCTGTGCATATGTGTGCACAATGTGGGAGACAAAAGGGCGTAGAGTTGTGAGTGGTCAACGAACTTCAATACTCCCCTATGACTAGCAGGCAACCAACCCATACACATGAGAGTACAACAAAAAGGGGGAAATCACAAGTGGTGATAGAGATGTACTTGAGCCAATCAACCTCGATCATGCGGACAGATGAGACCAACGGAGTGAACAACACCTTGAAGATATTACGACTTAGGGCCTTCGTGAGAAAGTCAGCTCTCTGAGAATGTGTGTCCACCCACGCAACCTGGACGATGCCAGTAGCAATGCACACACGAACAAAACAGTGCTCCACATTGATGTACTTGGTACGTGAGTGATGCATGTCGCTGTTTTCAGCAATTGCCTTTGTGCTTTGAATGTTGCAGCGCAAAGTGATGCAATGGATGGGTACACGCACTTGTTGCAGCAAACGACACAGTGAGACAGCCTCACACGTGCCTGCACCAAGAGCAAAATACTCAGCCTCCGCAGTGTTGCGTGCAACACACCCCTGTTTGTCACTTTTCTAGGATACTGAAGTGCTATCGACCAGAAAGATGTATCCTGTTCAACTACGAGCATCAGAATTATGCGCCCAGTCACTGTCTGTGAAGCCGTCCACCACGACTAAGGGCTGTGCACAAAAGTAGTCCAACGCGAGGGGTGGAGAGCGCGTAGCGCACTACCTGCAATGCTGTCTCAAGATAACGCTCATGGGGGCACTATGAGAACTGGGAGAAAAAATTTACAGCAAACGCCACACGAGCGCGGGTGGTTGTGGCGAGGTATATCAAGAAGCCAATGACACGGAGGTTATCGGTCACATCGACTCTCTCCCCTAGTTTGGACACCTCCAGAGACTTTAGTGACGACTGACCAGCGGGTGTCATGGGAGTCGACGCCGCGGGGACTGATGTGAGGATCGGGGAGAAACGCCCCCCCCAGGCTACGCACATTCGCAGCCTGATGGACGTGCAGGGTGCGACGACCACGGTCACGTTCCAACTCCATGCCCAGAAAGACACGAGCTGGACCAAGATCCTTCATCTTGTATGCCGCTTGGAGCACGGTCTTGGCCGCCGCCACAGATGCGGCGTCAAGAGAGGCAATGAGGAGGTCGTCCACGTAGACAAGAATGGCAACAAGTGGCTTGGTGGGGGCACTAAGGAATAGCGCGGGGTCCACAATGCTCCTTATGTACCCCTCCTTTTCAAGGGTGGATGTAATCTCTTGGTTCCAACAACGTGGGGACTGTTTCAGGCCAAAAAGGGCCTTGCGCAAGTGCCATACTCGGTCTGTTCTATCCCAGAAGCCGGGTGGTTGCACCATATAAATCTCCTCGTCCTACTTACCATAGAGAAAGGCATTGTTGACATCCATTTGCTCAAGCTCCCAGTCATGCTGAGTGACCAGGCTCGGAAGAGCCTTGACTATAGTGTAGCGACCAATTGGGGCGAAGGTCTCGTCAAATTCAACATCGGGGATCTGAGCAAATCCTTTTGGAGTGAGATGAGCCTTGTACCGTTCAACTGTGTTTTCAGATTTCAGCTTGCGATGGTACACCCATTTGGCAGCAACTGCTTTGCGACCCAGTGGGAGGTCGACAAGCTCGTACACACCATGCTCAGATAGTGAATGAAGTTTTGCCTTCATGGCCTGCTTCCACAACGAGGAGTCTGAGGCTGTGCGGGCTGCCTGCAAAGCCAGGGATTTGGGAGGCATAGGAGGTAGCAGAGCGGCAGCGAAGCACGATGCAACGTACCTGCTATAGATGAGGATAGAGCTGAGTAGAACTCTTCCTCCACAAGAGAGTAGCTAAGCGCGGTATTAGGATGAATGACAGATGCCGATGTGGATAGGGAAGAGGTGGTAAGACCCAGAGCACGGAGACCAGGGTCACCAAAGACAATGGGACGAGACTCAGAGGGAAGTGCCCGTAGGTGCCCACCATGAGTGTAGGGTGAAACCGGTGGGATGGAAGACACACGCGCGGAGGGAGAAGGAGTAGTGTGGTGCGGCTGCATAGACGGAGGTGGAGAGTCAACAGGATCCAACGGTTCGGAGAGAACCGGCGGCAGATACATAGCGACGGTTGGAGGAACAGAGGACCAGACAGCAGGTGAGGGAGCAGAGGGCTCAAGAGAGGCAACATCAGTAGAGTCACAAGACAGACGAGTGGGAGGTGAGGCCGAAGGAGCTGAGGACAACGAGGGTGATGAGGGTAAGGCTGAACTCCGTTCCGTTGCCTTGTCGACAGAGGGAGTCGAGGGATGCCCAGATGGGAGAACAGGAGGCCCTGAGGGCGGAGGACCACCCCCACCCTGAGAGGGCGAAGAGAGGGACCCACCAAAGCAGGGAGAGTCACGCTCAAACAAGTGTTCAAAGAAGAGCGCATCATGAGACTCAAGGACGCGGTATCAGGAAGGGTCCTAGAAGCGCCACGCCTTTGATAATGGAGAGATGCCCAGAAAGATACAGAGCTGCCCACGAGGAGATAGCTTACCGTCCCGTTGGTTCGTGGGGACCCACATTCACCCCCAGACACGTACAAGCCGGAGGTCAGCACGCTGACCAATCCAACGTTCAAAGGGAGTGAAAGAGTGGGGAAGGGGGCCATGAGGGACACAATTCCAGAACCAGGTTATGTAGGACATGGCCTCAAAGGCAAAGACATGGGATTGCCAGGAGGCAAAGAGGAGAGAGCGAACACCATTAGCCAGAGTGCGGTTCCAGCGTTCGGAGACACCATTTTGTTGGGGGATGTAAGGGTTAGAGGACTCAAGCCGGACACCACGTGACTCAAGGAAGCGAGAGGTTGGACCAAAGAACTCACCATCGTGGTCACTGCGAAAGAGGCGCAAGGGCCGGAGACAGGCACGATCGGCCTACGGGAGCCAGGACTCAAGGACATCAGTGACATCACTTTTGTGCCGAAGGGCAAAGACCCAACGGTAGCAAGAGAAGTCACCAGTTAAGCGTAAGACGTAGCGGCCGAGACCACCAAGGAAGTCATGGGGCAAGGGACCCATGACATCAGCGTGGACAAGGTCAAGAGGGTACGAAGTAGAAGACTCAGAGGTGGAGACAGGGTAACGGTGCATTTTCCCACTGGCACAGTCAAGACAGGCGGTCGTGCAAGGTGGGGCAAACGTGGCCTGGTCAAGGCCGAGAGCAGGCCAAAGGCGAAGAAGGCACTGGATGGCGGCAATGTCAATGTGGCAGAGGCGACGATAAAGGAGATCATCATGCTCAGGAGACAAGGATGAGGCGACACAAGCAAGAGCAAAAGCAGCGGAAGACGAGGGAAACGTGAGCGGGACACGGAACAGGCAATCACACCGCATTCCACGAAGAACGACACGGCTGGACGAGCGCAGAGAGATAGAGGCAAGGCCACAGTTGGATGAGAAGTCAATGCCCTGGTTGTCAAGGGTGGTCATAGAGAGAAGATTGACTTCAAGATCAGGCATGTACAACACGTCAGGATGGTAGAGAGTGCCACCATGACCAACAAAGCGGACAACACCAACACCTTGAACAGGGAGAAGCTGGCCGGAGCTTGTGTGGATAGAGCGAACGGACTGAACGGGTCCAAGGGACCAACACAAAGGAGGAACGATAGGAGGTCATGTGATGCGTGGCCTCGGAGTCAATAATCCAGAGGCCATGAGAGGCACGAATGGATGGTAGGACAAGGCAGACAGCAACAGTGCCACAGGCAGCGAAGGAGGACGCCCAACCAAGACGAGTAGGGAACGTATGAGACTGCCAATCCTCAATCCAGGCACGATCATCAGGCAAGTCCCCCTGGACACGACCAGCGAATGCACCACGAAGAGTGACATCAGACTCACAGACAGACACATGGGACTGGCCACTCACACTCTCACGTCCTTGAGAGTGAAGGTGAAGGAGCTCCGCCAGTCGAAACTCAAGAGTGCGTTCCTCGTCGCGGCGATCAGAGGAGCGTTCCGAGGACCGGTCATAGGAGCGGTTGGAGAAGTGCCCGTCGTCACGAGTTCAGTGGGGCAAAGAGTGGTGAGAGGGCGGGGTTCCATAGTATGGAGGGCCAGATGGAGGAGGAATGCAGCCTCATGGGCTGGGAGTAGGAGGTGGCGGTTGAAGGGGGGCAAGTGTAGTGGAGAGTGCCGAGGCAGAGGAAGAGGATGAGGAGGGTGCGACTGCCACAGTAGCAGCGGCGGAGGAGGCGGTAACACCGGTGCCGGCCCAGTGGGCATGCATGAAGGAAGCCAGGTGTGCATCGTCGCGAGGAGCAGGACATTTTGGCGCAGAGTGGCAAGAGGCGCCATAGTTCCAGCATGTGGTCTCAGTAGCAGTGGGGGCGGAGTTCTTGCCACTGCGACCACCCCCACGTTCTTTGCTCCCTCGGCCGCCACCAAGGCTGGAACCACCACTCCCTCCCTGAGGGACACCCTGAGTGGAGTGCGCTGCAACTTGCGAAGAGGAAGAGACAGAAGAGGCTGTGGTAGAGGAGGAAGAGGAGGAGGTGGTGATAGCAGCCTGCGCAACAGGGTGCATGCGCTTGTTTTGGAAGGCGTTCCACCAGTCGGTGAGACGCGAGGCAGTGAAATCAAAGAGGGGGCTGATCCCGGGTGGGGAATCAGCAGGATCAGGTGGAGAGGCAAGGCCCTTGAGTTTTGCCTGAGTGACGTGGAGATACAAGTCAGACAACTCAGGATTGAGGCCAACAATGATGGACAAGCAGGCTGAGAGAGAGCCAGGAGCAATCCTGCCAAGGTCTCGCAGCAGGCGCAGACTGCGCGTCCAATACTCATCTGCCGTCTCATCTGCCCGCATCTGCAAGATGTTGGACTGGACAGTGAGAGCACTCTGGACAGCGTGCCTAGTCACTGTTTTGCGGCGGCGGATGAGAGCATAGGCGCCGATGGGATCAGCAGGGGCGCCGCGTGAAGTGTCTGCGCTGTACGTACCGATATCATCAAGGAGATTCTCGGGTCCTGAGTTGATGAGGGCTCTCACAGCGCGAGCAGCCTCTGTTGGTTGTGGTATAAACAGTGGCTTGGCAGGAGAATAGTACTTCCAAAGTAGCTCACCCCGGACCCATGCGGTGAAGCGCGTCTCCCAGGATGTGAAAGTGAGCTTAGACGTAAACTGTGGTGGTGGCGTTTCAAATTCTTTCCGCCGAGTTGGGAGCAGAGCACGGGCGAAGGCTGCTGATGAGAGAGAGGAAGAAGAGGAGTTTGCAACAGCACCACTAGGAGGAGCAGACGAGTCTGCCAAGCCGGACTTTGTAGTAGGCAGGATTGTCGCTAAGCCTGGAATGGCACGCAGCTGCTCAATGACTAATGTGGCCACTGTGGCAGCTAGCTCGTGTTGTGCTTCCCCTCCCTGATGAAGCTCATCCTCAGCTTTGCGGCACTTTTCTTATGCCTCACTAAGAGTGGCCTGGAGTACCTCTATAGTCTCCTTGGGCCCAGGCATGATGAGAGAATGGAATCTTGAATGCATGTGGAGTGACAAGAGAATGCAGGAGAATGCAAGAGAGTGCAGGAAGGTGCAATGTAGCATTGTGTAATGCAGCGCTCACCGGGTTGGTGACTAAGAAGAACGGTGAAGAGGCGCGGGAAAACAACTGCGGCCAAGGAGAACAGGACCGCCACCCAACCTGCGACAGCCACGGTGAGACACAGGAGCCCCGTAGCCACAGTTCCGGTGACTGCAGCTGAAGCTGATGCCACCAGAACACCGGTGGTGATGTGTTGTGTGACATCGCGAGGAGCACCAGTAGGCATCAGCACTGTTGTGGTAGTGGATGCCCGAATGGATCCAACAACGTTGGAGGTGGCATCTGCTGCAGTGGAGGCTGCCATGGCAACAGATGTTGTTGCTCCTGTGATCTGGGTGGCAATATTTGCAGGAACAGATGCAAGCAGAGTGAGAGAGGCAGCAGTGTGTGCGTATGCCTCAGCTACACGGCCAACGAGCATCTGTATAGGAGCACAGCAGGCTCTGGCCGTAGCTGCAAAGGTAGCCGCGGCACTACCAGCTGCGACAAGGATAGCGGCTGCCAACCCAATGGAGTCGGTGTGGACAGGGAGAACGGGGATGACACTGAGCACCTCATGTGCCGTAGATGTCTCGTTAGGTCCTGTTGCGGTAGGAGGAGACGTTGGAGTAGGAGCAGCTGCAGGTTCGGTCGGCTGAGAGTTGCGAGGTGGTTGCATCATTGGTGACCGTGGTGGTGACGGTGGAAGGTCGTCTGGGGTGTAGAACTGACGATCTATTTCCTCCCGTTCGTGCTTAGCTGTAGCATCAACGTCCTCTTGCCAATATGAGTGATCCAGCATATGCACCCACAGAGGGGTGTCGTCGTCGTCAGCCAGCGTGAAAGATGAATGGGGCTAGTGGTGCAGCCAAGAGAGGCGCTCCAAGCACACCACACTTTGACTCGGGACTTGGCTGTGTGAGCGTGGTGTGATGCAGTGAACAGAACCTAGGGAGATGGAGGGACAAGACGCCGCTGCGAGAAGGCGATAGGGCTGCGCACGGTGGAACGTGGAAAGATCGCAATGCACGACGAGGTCCAAAGAACGACCGCGCCATGCCTGTGCCTTGTGAGAGGGGCAGTGCCTAGGAGGCTACCGGACAGGTGACGTTAGTTGCTGCTGTGGTTGACGACTGGGAAAACATTGGTGCAGATTAGGGGTGCGGCAATCGCACCGACCTTGAGGTCACGCCACAAGAGGAGCTTACGTCACTCGGCGTGCACCGGTGGGCCGAGAGTAGAGCACGCAAGGTGGAGGTGAGAGAAACTAGCCTCTGAGTCCCGACAGAACTGGGGAGTCCAAGATGGTGCCGTGGGCACAATGGTGACGTGAGTGGGGCGAGTACGGGATTGTGCACGATGGGAAGGTGTGGCGAGACGGCCACGGGGTTTTGAAGGGACGGGCTAGCCAAAGAGACAGCGGGCCCGAAGAGGTGGTGCGGCACTTGAGGCACCACAACGGTTGCCGAGAGACTCTCGGCACCTCACACATAGGTTCAGGACACACGTATTGCGGGGGGCTACCCCTCCCAGCTTTAATACCAGTAGTTGCTAGGAAACTTCTTCTGTGTGTTAGATGAAGCAGAGTGGAAAGAGACATGAAGCGCGAGATACGCCATGGATGCGGTTGAGACTTTCTTAGAACCACTTACAGCTTACACCAAGACAAGAATGTGTGAGGGGGAGCAAGGGAGGTAAGAAGACACCGGTGAGCACGAACCCACACCAAGCATCACGCTTTGTTGGGCTAGTGCCGCCACCCGGGGGTCGAGCCCGACCACTCAGAATATTCCTAGGGCGGCTACTCACCAGCGCTCGGTCAAAACCGGCACGGTGGACCCCTAAGGATCAGCACCCAAGAAATAGGCAGCTCCCCCAAAGCACTCAAGGCAAGAGGGAAAAGAGGAAGGGCACGGCAGTGAGAATGTACGAGCCCTACCAACGACCGCATCACAGAGTCATAGAGAAAACATGCAACAGTCAGATATGTGCCACAGGGCACTCCTGGGTCCAGCAGTAGTGTGAAGGCATTAGAGGCTCCAGCTAGAGCGGGCTCGCCTGAAGCTTCCCAGGTAGGACCATTGTTACTTAATCTGTACATGTGTGTGCACAATGTGGGAGGAAAAAGGGCATAGAGTTGTGAGTGGCCAACGAAATTCAACACTCTCATGATTCTTGTTTTTGGTTTTGCTCATAGAGAGATCTAGCTCATGGACACTTTGGGATGCCACGACTATCTCCAACTTCTTTCATGTGGGTTTTTGGGGCGGGCACATTCGGCTAGCCGGGTGCTGATCCTTTCGGGTCCACCTGGGCAGATTAGTTTTGAGCCATGGTGAGTAGTCACCCTCGGTGTATACCGAGAGGTCTGGTTCGACCCTCGGGTTGCGGTGTGATCTCGGCGTGGATCACGCACACAAGAGAGTCATGCTTTCTGGCTTGCTCTTGCGGTGTGATCTCGGCGTGCGTCTCTCTCCTAGTGCGCAATTGTAACCAACTTCTGAATTTTCCTAAGTCCACGAGCTTGAGCTATGGTGTATGTCATGTCGGGATCTCCACACGCTCCTCCCTCTCCACATTCGATGCTTTTACATGCTTAGTACATCAACTACAAATGGTATAAGAACCCGAAGGGACAGTCCCTCCCACATTCCACATTTTTTCAATTCAGTCCGTGGCTGCCTCTTGCAAGTGTCCCGTCCTTGGCAACAGCAAGACATGCTATGCTGCCCCTCTGCCATGGCACCTCTCACCGTAGTGTCAACAATGTTTGCTGACATTGTTTGTCAACAATGTCAGATCTCCCAGCCCCATCTAGGCATATCCTCGAAGCAACCCTAGAGATTAGTTGCAACAACAGCATTAGTAGCATCAACCTGCACCCACCATTGCAGCCATAGCAACAATAAAAGCACCTTCTACCCATAGCCGCAACTACATCATCATCTTTGGCATCTATCCACAGCGGCGTCTGCAACTCCATTGGTGGCATTAATGGTGTAGGTAGTTGAGATGGTATGAGGGAGCTAACAGGAGGGAACAAAAGAATGAGTGGGAGAGAGGGAGATACCATGGCTTCAGTTGCAAGATCTCTTAGAAGGTAAGACTATAAGTCACAGTTGGGTAGAGTTGAGTTTGGGACGGTGGGCGAGCCCCACCTTGCGCATCACGCACAAGGTGTGGGGTTGAGCCAGACCTCATCCGAATAATTCTGAGAGTGGATGCTGTTGGAAACTTCCGGCAGCATGACCTAGTAGGATGAGCACCCGGTAACTATCAACGCATCCAGAGAACCAACTAAGCATGCAGAACAATCCACATCACCTTAAAGTACATGTGGCTATCCTATCCTGTGAGCTTTCTGCAACAGTCAACGTAAGAGAGAGAATTGAACAAGCTGTTGCCTAGTCCATGACACAAGTCGTATGCTTTTTATATTCGTTGGAGATGGCGATTCTGCCGTAGAGCTTTAACTTAACATTTCAAAGAGAGCCATTTGGTTTGTGTGGCAACCATGTTGATTTAATCTCCTGCACAGATGTGTGTGTGTGTGTGTGTGTGTGTGTGTGTGTGTG
>SZWC01005863.1:24726-58373 GCA_023375785.1 Penium margaritaceum
GGTCAAGAGACGTGTCCGCCGCCCGCTCCGCGGCCCGCTGTCGCAACTGCTGCGCTTGTGCTCGCTGAAGGGCCACTGCCATGCGCTGGTTGAGGAGGGCGCGTAGCGGCACCGACACCCCTGCGGTACCTCCTTGTCGGGCCAACCTCCGCTCGGTCGCCTCTGACGATGTCCGCAATACCTTGCCAAGGCCTCGCGAGAAGGCCCCCAAGGTCTCCATCGCGGGGAAGACAAACTCCATATGGTCGCGCTCTGCCTCGCGTCGCCATCGTCCATACTTCCTCTCCTTCGTGCGCACCGCATCCTCCAATGCCACGCCCGCCCGCTCCACCGACCTCCTCCCCAGACTCGGCCGCTGCGGGTCGGCGATGACCACGTCCATCACTAGTGTGTGTCCCGTGGCTGGGTCAAAACATGTGATATCCGGCCGCCCCTCCGGTAGAAGGCCTTCGTGCTCGACCGTCACCCCGTCCATCCCGCTTTCGCGAACCACTGCTGCCAACTCTCTCATCACTGCATCATGGACCGCCTTCGTACCCCTTCCCTGGACACATCGAAGGGCGTGTTGCGGTGCGCATGGGTGTATAGGGCTCCGCTCTGCACACGTGCACGCCGGTGTATGGCGTAAGTGTGCAATGGGGAGCCCAAGGCGAAACCTGCACGCCACTCTCCAGTCTGCTGGTGCCATGTACAGCCGGTCGGTGACGGACCTGGGATGTGCCAATAGCCAATCCCCACTGTGCTCCCCCTGCACCGCCGCAAGGCGCTGCAACTGTGGGAGTGCCTCCTCTCCTCCCAACTCCTCTACCACCACCGATCGAAGCTCCCCCAGCTGCCACTCATAGACGGTGTGAGAGGGTGAGAGATGGTGCGAGAGAGAAAGATAGGGTGAGAGAGCAGGATGTAAAGAGAGATGATGTGCTTTTGTGTGTGTGTGTGTGTGTGTGTGTGTGTGTGTGTGTGTGTGTGTGTGTGTGTGTGTGTGAGAGAGAGAGAGAGAGAGAGAGAGAGAGAGAGAGAGAGAGAGAGAGGGAGGGAGCGAGGGAGGGAGAAAGAAGTACATACATACATACATGTATAAAGACAGAAACAGAGACAATGACAGAGAAAGAGAGATGGTAAGAAAGGAAACTTTGGACCACACCATTCTCTTGCATTATTTGCAGAGTGCATGGTGTTAGTGCATGGAATTGGAGCACAATGGTGGAGTACTCTAGAACACTTGCGCATTATTTCCCCACCATTGGGAAGAAATGCCACGAAGAGCTTCAATGTGAGGTCAACATCAACGCAAACATTGCTGTGCTTTAGCTGAGCCAGTGATGGAATGTCTTGGAACAATGTCTTCTTTTGTTGGTGGTGTGGGTGTTGTGGGTGAAGAGGGTTTTTGGGATGCTGACCGTGCAGCGACTGCTGAGGGTGCTGTGGGTGCCGCTTCCATCTCTGTATCCACAGCTACAGCAGGCATTGCAAGGAACCCAATAACCTCACCTGTCTTTGCTGTAACAGCAGAAGGATTTTGAAACATCTCCACCGGATTTCGCTCTTCAGTTCTTGGATGTAAGGTGAGCACTTCTTCCTTGCTGATCCCTTTGCCACACCTCCTCTCACTCCTCTCTCTGTGGCTGCTCGCATTGTACATGCACTGATTCTCACTGGCCCTGGTGACCCTCTTCACGAAATCGGCACATAGAATGCTGACATTGCAATGCGCACCTCTGCTGATTCCATTGGTGCATAGGCTCTCGTCCGCTGCCGCAAAACCATCACTGGTAGTGCAGTTGTACCAAAGGTGCATGAGGGTCAATGATTCAGTTGATGCTTCATAGGGAAAATTTCTATACATTTTGCGTGACCTTGACAAAGCTGTGCCTGACCAGCTCTCTGTATGTCTTTCCATTGTGGCTGGCTTGATCCCCGAGTTTTCTGACCTCTACCATCATGTCCCTTTCACTGAGCATGAATGCATTGCGTCCGTGCCGGTTCCACCCAACTCCTCCTTTGGGATTGGTGCAATCTACGAGTTCACTGCTGGAAATCTCAGTCTGATGGAACAACCTCTAGAATAAATGTGTTCATCGTGCTCCTGTGGCAACAGTTACTACATCTTACTTCTCCTCCGTAACCACGTCCTCCTCTACCCTGGCCATGTCCACCACCTATACTGCAGCTGCACACACCACCTAGGGTGTCGGCCATGCCAGTGGTGGCCATTTTGTGCGTTCATTCAAAACTCCTTGTGCCAAGGAGTGCACTCTTGAGAATCACCTCACCAAAACTCTTCACCTTCATGATTAGAGAGGTGAGGGTGTGATGGGAACTTCTCATTCTCTTGTGTGTGAGTTGGATGGAGCCCTTCGTGGCACAATGTATGGTGTGATTAAGGGTGTCTGCCTGATGACCCTCCTTGGATTGAACATTGAAAATCAAGTACCTTTCCTCACTGTCTTGGGGTCTCCTCCTGAGCTTGTGTTCTCCAGTTTGGAACTGTCACAATCTGCCTTGTGCTGCCCTCCAATCGTGTATATGGTAGNGCTTTTGGATTATTGATTCAGGAGCCACTCACCACATGACCTAATGCCATTCTTCCTTTGTCTCCCTTGGTTCTGTCAGCTCAGTACATTTTGTGCACACGGGCTCAGGGAAAACACTTCCTATTGAGAGTGTTGGTGTCGTTCGTTTCACGGGGCCGGATGGTGACCTCTTCCTGCCTGAATATCTGTATGTGCCTGACCTGGAGGTCAACTTGCTTTCTGTAATCACTATAGATGACAAGGGCATGGAATTTGCATCCAGATGCGGTATTGGCACTGCTTTCATTTGTTCCTCTGGCAGATTTTTACTCCGTGGGCTCTGCTGTGAATGCCTTTTTTGTGGTCCTCTCTGTGGTCCCCCGTCTTCCGATGCCTTTGCTCTTGTTCACATGGCACCCTCTTTGTCATCCGAGCACACTCGGCTTCTGCACCACCGCCTCTGCTGCATTCACACTGCTGCCATCACTTGCATGCTTCACGAGCCGCCTGGTACTGGTCTCAACATGTCTAACTTCCTTACTCCACGTTCCACGGAATGTCTTGACTGTGCTCAGGGAAAACTACATCGGTCTCCCTTTAGCTCTGTGACTCTTTCACCTCTCACCCCTTTGTCCTAGTGCATGCTGATGTCATGGAGCCCCTGCCTCATGATTTTCAGAGAGGTTTGGGTCGCGATGTCTTGTGTCTATTTGATGACTTCTCTCTCTATCGTTGGGTGTTATCCCTTCATCACAAAAGTGACATCATTGACGTTCTTGAGTCCTGGCTCCCTCAAGCCGAATAGGCATGTGGTCATGTCCAACTCTTTTGTTGTGATCTTGGTGGTGAATTCTTTGGTCTCACTTTACGTTTTCTTGAGTCCTAGGGTGTGCGCAAGGAGCTGTCGTCTCCCTACATACCCTAGCAAATTAGTGTCTCTCAATGCTGGAACTACACTCTCCCTGATAGGGTGATTTCTCTTTTGTCCCTCTAAGGTCAATCCCCTCTCTTTGCTTTTGAGGAAATTTCATTCATGACCTGGATCTGGAACCGTGTTCCTCGCAACCCACTCCCTTGTCAAGTCGCACCATTTGAATACTGGATTGGTCGTTCGACTGAATTGTGTTGTGCTCGTGTGTGGGGCTTTGTTGTTGCTACCAATGGCAATCATAAGGAAAAACTTGCACCCTGTGGTTTTCTTCGCATTTTCCTTGGCATTTTTTCAATATCTAAGGTGTGGTGTCTCTTGAATCCCACCCGATGCCGCATCATAGCGTCGTACGACACCCTGTTCATTGAGGATGTAGTTAAACGTGAAACTTCCCGTTTTTCCTTTCTCACCTCTCTTGACCTGCTCTCTCAGCTTGGGGGAGGCTCTTTGCCAGTTTCTTCTGTTGCACTCTTGGCTCGGGTTCTGGTGGTCGACACTCCATTGAGTCAATTCTTTCATTCCTTGGCTTCAGACTCATCGCACTTGTCCTGTTCCTCTGCTCCCTCTCTATCTCCTCCGACTGCGGCCTCCCTTCTTTGCATTCCTTTGCTTCCTCGTCTCCTGTGCTCTCTGCTTCCTATCCTTCCTCTCCTACACAGCTGGTGTCCATGCCTTCCTCTCCAACACATCCTGTACCCTCTCCCTCTTTGGTACCTCTTGTACCCTCAGACTCTCCGTCCTTTCTAGTCTTGCTGGTTGCCTCCTTGGTGCCCCTTGTATCTCCATACGTTCAGGGTGGTTGTCTGTGTGCTCTTCCTATTTAGAGCCGCACATCCTCTGATTCTCATGGCCCCTCCTCTCTTGGCCCTACCGCACCAGATTACACTACCCTGTGTGGTAAACCTGGGCTCCATACTCTTGGATTCTCCATATCTACTGATGTGTCTACCTCTGTGTCAATAATTCATCCCAGATTTGCTCTTGGTTATGCTCTCATAGAGCATGAATTTCATCGAGCCCTTGGCATGTCTGTCTCTGGGTACAAGGCACACGTTTTTGATACCGCTTGCCTCTCCCCCATGGCCCCAGAGCCTACAAAAGTTCACAATGCTCACTCTGCTCTGTGACAAACAGCCATGCAGGATAAACTGAAGGCTTTGACTGAGCATTGGGTATACGAGCTTATCGACCTCCCACATGGTTGACAGGCAGTCTTAACCATGTGTGTTTATTGTAGAAAGATAAACATAGACAGCTCAGTGGAGCAATACAAAGCTTGTCTCACGGCCAAGGGGTTCTCACAGATCATTGGCATAATCTTTGATGAAAATTCCACCCTGGCCACCCTAGTGGGATGTTACACCACCACTCGAGCTCTCCTCATTTGTGTTGCCCAAGATGATTGGGAGCTCGAGCAACTCTAGAAGGCTGGATTATGTAGATCTCTTCATCAAGTCTGCCATCCGGGAATACATTGTTGACATCTGTTTGCTTGAGCTCCCAATCATCTTGAGCAACAAAAATGAGGAGAGCTCGAGTGGTGGTGTAACATCCCATTAGGGTGGCTAGGGTGGAGTTTTCATCAAACTAAATTCCAAGGCAGTTATGGTTCATCACCTCAAATCCACGTACTTGTCGATCATTGTATCAAGAAATTTATTCTTGTATACAAAAACTCTTCACAAAACATCCACATGAATGCATGTCAGCAAAGCCCATATGTACATTCCTTGTACAGACTGAAAACTATAATGGGCTCTATGTGATATCACGTAGTTTCTAGGAAACGACCATGTTCACTAGTTTGTTCACTTCCTAATACACTCGTTGATCTACAGTTTCACGGGTGAGGCGACTGGTCATACATGGCCTTCTGGCTTCACCGATAGTACCAATAGGGTATGGAAGCTGGGAAAAGCTCTGTACAGCCTCAAGTAGTCACCAAGGTGTTGGAACCAGGAGATAACATTAACTGTTGAGAAGGTTGGATTTCACAGGATCACAGTTGATCCCTCACTGCTTTACGTTGCACCCTCTGTCCCATTGGTGACCATTCTTGTGTATCTTGATGACTTGATGATTGCATCCCCCAACACGGCTAGTGTGAAGAGTCTCTTGCAGTCAGCATACAAGATGAAGGATCTTGGGCCTGCCTGAGTCTTTCTGGTCATGGAACTCGAGCATGACCACTATATGCGGACAATACATGTTCATCATGTTGCATATGTGCACAGATTGGAGGAGCGCTTTGCCTCCCTACTCTCTGTAGTTCCCTCAGCTTCTACACAAATGACTCAGCATGTGAGACACCGCTGAAGTCAATGGATGTATCCAAACTGAGGAAGATAGTGAATGTGACCGACTACCTGCGTGTAATCATCTCACTCATGTACTTGGCTTCTACAACTCATGCAGATGTTGCCTTCACAGTGAATTTTGTACTAAAGTTTTCTCTATGTCCAGGGGAATGACACCTTGATGCTATGCTGCAAGCCGTGTGGTATGCCTTGTCTACTCCACACATGGGGCTGTACTTTAGAGCATAGCCCTCAGTCATTGTCGAAGGCTTCACTAACAGTGACTGGGCTCATGACTTGGATGCTCATACTAGTTACATCTTCATGATTGGGGGCACGGCTTTCTTCTCAAAAGGTGGGCATCAAGGGTGTATGATGAGGAGCTCAAGAAAAGCTGAGTAGGTTGTACTTGGTGTAGGTACATGTGAGGCTATCTGGCTGTGTCGCTTGCTGCCGGACATGTGCGTTCCAATTCGTCGCATCACTTTGTACTGTGAAAACGAGAGCACCAAAGCCATTGCCGAGAATGATGGCATGCACCATTCACGCACAATGAACATACATTTTGAGCGCAAGTTTGTCTATGAGTGTACCGCGGCCGGGGATCTTCAGGTGGTCTGGATGGACATTCACTCACAGCAAGCTGGTTTTCTCACAACGGCACTCAGCAGAAACATCTTCAAGTGTGGTGTTCATGCTATTGATCTTGCTTGTCCCAAAAACCCAGGTGATCCATGCTCTCCTATGTCTGTTATTGTCTCTTGAACTGGATTGATGTGTCATGTCAATGCTGTGATTGCAGGTCATGGGGGAGATTCAGTATTTGTGGTTCAGTTGGTGGTCCATCATACCTGTAACGCCCTGTTGTCTTGCTCCACATGCTCACATACAGGAAACTGAGTGCTGTGACTGCACTGGAGTTCTGTCCTACAAGACAAAAGCCACATTTGGTAAATCTTGTGCACTTTGCCAGCAGTAGCGCACACTCAGCCTGTGGCCTATGGCCACATGATTTGTGCTCTCATGATTCTTACGGATGGTTTTTCTCGTGGAGAGATCTAGCTTGTTCATACTTTGGGATGCCGGAGCTATTTCCATTCTTTTGCATTTGGGCTTCTGGGGGTCACATTCTCCTAGCTGGGTGCTGATCCTTAGGGGAGCACCTGGCCAGATTAGTTATGTGCCACAGGAAGTAGCCACCCTCGGCATGTAACGAGAGTTGGTCTCAATCCCCGGGTGGAGGTGTGATCTCAGCATGCATCACGCTTGATCGAGAGTCAGGCTCACCGGCCTTGCTCCTATCTCACTCTCCTAGTACTCAGTTGTAACAAAATTCTGAATCTTACTAAGTACAACAAGGTTTGATCCATGGTGTTTGTCACATGGGGATCTCCCCACACTCCTTCCTCTCCAAATTCCATGCTTCTACATTTGGAGTGCAATGAATGTATGATGTTCATGCCAATAGATATGTGTCATGCATCAATCTGGGTTGTTGAAATGTAGCAAGTTCACAGGTATTGAGAAAGGTTCATGTTTTGAGCTTTTTCTTAGAATGAAAGTTTATCTAGTGTAGGTCATTATGAGCTAACAATTCAGTTAATGAAACCATGAAAGGTTGAGTGTGTCTACACATGGGGGCAGCTTGTCCATCTTTGCTATCATCCGCTCTGTCCCATTATCTTATCTTCCAGTTCAGACATGGTATCAGAGCTTCAAAATCCATGTCCTTGCTTATGAACTCGTCATCATACTCCCGGTTTTCTACACTCTGGCCCTAAGGCTGTTAAAACGAAACCCACACAAGTCTCAAATCCTGACTTTCTAGAACTTGTCTTGCCTCATTGTTTCTTACCGCACCACTCTAGAAAACTCCGTTCCTTCTTGCGCAAGACGAGAAGAGACGGTAACATAGACATGTCTTGTCATACAGAAGACCGAGACAAGATTCTCGTACCAAAGTAAGCTCTCGATTTCTAGTATGCTTCTTGTTTAGTGTGCCAAGCTAGTCGCAAATGTCCCTGCTATGCTTTGGCATGATACAAGTTGGAAATATTCTTTTTCTAGGAAAACGGTTGTGTAGGACATTGAGAAATGCAGAGTTCAAAATCATGTCGTTCTTTTTCTGAATAGCGAAGTGCTTCAATTTGCGAAAGTGTCACAGATTGAAGAAAAAAATCCTTCCTTGCTGCAACATTGAACAAGGCTGTTAGATCTAATCAGATATCATATTCGATCTGATTAAATGGGACAAATCCAATTCAAAACCGGTCCAAACCATCGTAGACTCAGATCAGATTCAGATCCAATCAAATCAAATTCAGAGTTTTCAGCCTAAATTTTGGATCGGATCAGATATTGCCAGGTCTAAGAGCCATGCAGACCTGAAAAGTAGAAAATGTGACGATTTTCCAATCCAAGAACTTTAACATGGCGCCCAGTGTAATTAGTTTTCAAATGATTGAGGTTTGAAGGATAGAAACATGCATTGAAGCATGGATCAAATATGGAATGAATCCAAACTTATCCAAGCTATCTGAATGAAATCTGATCCAAACTATGGTCCAAACTCTTAGGTTTGGTGTCTGATTGGAATCGGTTATCTCACTTTAGTGATTGGACCAGATCATATATGGATCCAAACCTTTTGGATTAGATCAGATCAGACTTAAGCTTTGATTTGGATAAAACACTGATCCAAACCGATCTAACAGAATAGTCGCTGACAGCTGTCAATTTCACTTGTCGATGACTTTTACCGTTTTCTTGTCTTCTTCTAGCATGATTCCAAGACCGTCAGCCAATCCTCGAGCAGTTCTATGTCCATACTTGAAGACATCAGTCGAGCAGGCAACAGAGACTAGTGCTTTGGAGGAGAACATGAAACTGATGAAAGCATTTCCTCACTGCATGTCCTCATGTCTAGAACACGGGGTTCGATGGTAAATAATAGTGGCACCGTTGTCCCAAAAGAGGTTTGGGTATGTAACAGATTTCGCGTAAAACTTATTTCTAGAAATTCTTTTGTGTTAATACTGGCTTGAGCTGGAATTCAGTCCAATGCCCGCCTTGTCATCCCTCGCTGTAAAGTAAATGCAAAAAATTCCCAGGTGTGAGAGAAGCCGAGACAAGACCTAGTCTTGTCTCGGCTTCTCTCACAGCTAGGAATAAATTCATTTTTGTCCTCCCTTCACATTTTGTGTGGCTTGCCGCTCAGTGTCCTCTCCCTCCTTGAGCCTGATTTTACCTCCCATATGTGTCTTCAATATTCAACAGGATAAGAGCACATTGCCTCTCTCCATCTTGAAATTACTGAGAAAATCCTTCATTCTAGCTGTGCCATCAACACTCTCAATGATTCCAACAGCACAAAGTTTTTTTCATTGTCCATCACCCTCACCGTCACTATCATGGTCACCATCTTCATCACCATGACCATGAACATCAACATCTCCATCACCATTACCATGAATATCACCATGAACATGACCATCATCATCACCATCACCATCACCATCACCATCTCCATCACCATCGCCATCGCCATCACCATCACCATCACCATTTCCATCATCATCACGGTCACCATCACCATCACCATCAACATCACCATCACCAGGCCCACTAGAGGCATGACCACACAATACCATCACTGTGCTATGCTCACAGTGTTGCTTTGTGTGGTGACCATGCTCCTGACCTTGCATTGAAACCTCTTCTCCATTCATCATCTCCAATGTGATGATATCAATACCATGGGTGCAGGGTGACATGGGTGCAGGATCAAAGTTTGGACCTCCGCAGACCTGTGAATGCACCAAGCTGCCAGTCGAGAGACACTCAACAGCGGACAGTATCTCTGGCATGACCACACACGTTCACGCAATCCCATCTGCTGGCCCTAGCTGTCCCAGCACACAAAAAGGAAGGAACAGGGATCGGTAGGAAGGATTGGCAAATCATGTTATCCTGACTATGATTTGAGAGGTTTCAAGACGCTCATGGCAGGACACCTTGACTGAAATTTGCCAAAACATGTTATTGCTGATGCCAGCAGAACACCTGCCAACCTTAGAATTCACTGATGGTAGAGAAACAGAGCACTTGCTCTGGGATCTGTTAGCACTCCGGATACATTTGCCAAAGCTTCTATGCGCCACTCCTACCTGCTGCTTATGACTCCTTTGGAAAAAGGAACTTTTTGTACAGCCTTCATGTGGTACTTTCTGCAGTAGCTAAGCTGTTCACCTGCGGTTGTCTTATTGGATATGGATGCTACAGCCAGTTTTCCATGGCTGAAAACTACAACTTCAACTGTTGCTGATGTTGTGGTTACAGTTGCACTCTGCTTCCACTGCTACTGCTGTAACAAGCTGCTGCTGTTGTTATCCATTGCTGCTGTACCCTACATGTATTGCTATTGTAGGAGCTGTCACCGCCATTGAAGCTGCTTTTGATGCATCCATTGCTTCCTCCTGATGCGGTTGTTTCGGGACTTGCTGTTGTGGTTGTCACTGTTTCTGCTTTCTCTGCTGCTAGTCCTACAGCTGTCATAGCTGCCTGTAATCCGGCTCCTTCACTTTTTTTCACTGATTACTCCAGTGATTTCTCTAGAGAACCATGGCCAAAGGTGTTGCATCCTGCTTCTGCTGCTGCTGCTGCTTGAAGCCACTGAAGCGCAGCCGCTTCATGATGCTGCTACGGCTGCTACTTCTGCTGCAGCTACTACTCATCCTCCACACTGCTGATGCTCCTCTGCACCACTACTGCTGCTGGTGTAGTTTGTGGCTGCTGCTGATCACTGTGTTTCTGCTGCACATCCATGCTACTGCTACTGCTTCTGTTGTGTGCTGCTGGAGCCATGCAAATGCAGGCTGGTTCTGTCACTGCAGCTGCGTGCTACTTGTGCCACCATTACTGCATCAGTAGCTTCTGGCTGGTGCATGCTTCTGCAGCTACTGCAGCAGCAGCTGCTGCTGTACCTGCCATAAAAAATGCCACCTTCAGCCACTGCATCAAATGTGCTTTTGATGCCAATGCGGCTGCTAACGTTGCAGCTCCCACCTGCAGCTACTACGCTGATAAATTGGATGATGCGGGTGTGGCTGCCACTGCCGTGGCTGCTGTTGCTTGTCCTGTAGGAATGGTAGCTCCTGCTGAGGAGGATGCTCTGCACCACGACCTCCACTCTGGGTCTCTCGGGAGCTGGTGGGGCCAGCCAAAGTTGTTTTTGGTTACAAAGGACACTCTCTTGGAATCAGTTTAAAATCCACTTTTCTACACCTATTTCTCTCTTCCATCAATACCACCTCGTCTACCTTCAGGAACTGAATGAACAATGTGAGATTCACCCCTCCACTGGACTAGGTACACACAAGTATTATAGCACACCAAGAATGGAAAAGGTGACCCAAACATAGAAGCATGCAGTGGTGCATCCCACATAGTGGATGCGCAGTAAAGAACGTTTAAGGGTGGTGCAATACATCACTCTCAATGCACCTTAAGTCACACTATGATGACCTGGTCGAGCGCAAAAACCGCCACACATGGAGGGCTATATTGATCTATCTTGACGTGGAAAAAAAGGCAACATCAATTCAGAAGGAGACCAATCAAGAAACCTTGCTCAGCCCAGCACAACGCTTTATGGATTCATCAAATGTAACCTCCAGCAAAGGTTGCATTCAATAAAGGTATCCAGTGTCATGCTGGATCCGACATTTGCAAGTTGTTCAGGGGATCCAGATGGGATGCCAAAAAACTCATTGGATTGATACAATTAAGACCGCAACAAGGAACAATGACACCAACTTACCAGACAACAACAAACAGGGAAAGCTTCAAACTGGAAAAGACATTTTCAGTAACTACAAGGACAATCTTGGCCATGATTAACCAGTTAGAGTTACTGGGAAGTTGAACCAGAAACTTCCAATATTCAGGACAATAAATAGTATTTGTAAACAGAATTTTGTATGGAACACAAAATACAACTTTAGTTTGGAAGTTCCCACAAACTGAGTCATTGTCACTGCGTACATCATGCATCCACAGAAAATATTCTTCAAAATTGTTTTGAAATTTATTTATTCACTTTCACCATTGTGTTAAAAAATTGATGTAACTTTTCAAGATAGATAATAGGTTTCGTACGTTCAACTCTGATTGTAACCCATGCACGCCTTGCGTGCAGCTTTACACCCTGAGTGTGCTTGGAAACTCAAGGATCGTGTTGCTCTCTTCTTTTAGAGTACTTTCTTCTATGATACATCTTGCTTTGTCTTGTTGCTTGAGCCCGTCTCTCCTTTAGGAAGATGTGGTGCTTACTTCGTGCCTTTGGCAGTGGCTTTGTTTTTTTCCCCCTTGCTCGTGCACCTTCTTTGACTTCATCAGTCTCTACATCGTTACCTACATCAACTCCCACTGGGTCCACGTCATTGTTTAAGTCTTCCTTAACAGCATGTGCAACATCGCCTGCTTCTTCTCCCCTCGCATCTGCATCCTCACCAACATAGTCTCCAACATCATCAATGCCATTGCCCACGTCTTCCCCCACTGTATCGTGTCGTTGCTGGTGTCATCTCCTGTTGCATCCGCATAGTTGCCTGCATCATCTCATGCTGCATTTGAAAAATAGCCTTCATACACCCCAGTCACTGGAGGATCATCACCATCCATCTCACAACTACTGCTACTAGCACAGTCACCTGTATTGGCTGTCATGGTCCTCCCTAAAGACGACCTAACCGCACCCTCACAGCTGTTTCAGTCCTCATTATTCAGTCGAACGCCAGGTGGTCGCCATGCAGTCTTGCCGTCCTGTCCGCGGTGATTTTTATGGCTCTACACAGCCCACTCCTGTCTCTATTCTTCATGGGTTTGGGCTAGCGGCGGCTGCGGTGTAGCTTAATACTACGCTTGGATACTGCCTTGTCACTTGTGAATCCACCATGTTGTTATGGATGCTGAGTCAAGTCAGGCTGTGCGAGGCACATTAGCCGCCATCGCACTCATTGCCAGTGGTGCCACAGTACATCATCGTGAGCCAAACACAATGCAGCAAGCCCACTTTGCTGATGACGTAGCACTATGGGAGTGAGCTTCGTATGAAGAGCTGGCTGCCATTGAGGAGCATGGGGTTTATGAGAAGGTGAATCTCCCTCCTCGTCACAAAGCAGTGGTTGCTCATTGGATCTTTCAAAGGAAAAATATGGCAGATGGCTCAGTGGAGCGGTACAAGGGTTGTCTCACTTCCAAGGGACTTTTCAAAGTACTTGGTGAAGGATTTTTTGCCACCTTTGCCCATGGTTGGAAGAACACCACAATTAAGGTCCTGTTGATTCGTGCGACGTAGCATGATTGGGAGCTCCACCAGATGAACATCAGCAACGTCTTTCTACAAAGAATATTGAGGAGGTGATCCATCTGGTACAGGCTCCAGGGTTTGACAAAGGCACAAACCTATTCAAGTGTATCCAAAAGGCTTTTTACAGGTTGAAACACTCTCCCCGTTGTTGGAGCATTGTGATCTACACCCCTTTGGAGCGAGGTCGTGTACCGAAGAGTGCCCGGTGTGAGAGTAAAATGTCAAGCCATTGGGATGGACCTCCAAAACTCAACAAATTGGTGTGTGGAACAACCCTTGAGATGCCGCAAGAACATCTCCTAGTAACTAGCAAGTCCATTACTAGTCACTGAGGTTCTTACCGCGCAACTTTCCTCACGTTGTTTCACTTCACAAGGTTACGGAAGAAATGTAGGATCCAATGGACGTATTCAAGGTAATTGTCCGAGCTTAAGGAGAGTAAAGAAAATTAAATGTTTCTCATCTTTGAGGCTATATGTAGAAGACGATGTACAAGTTGTGGGNGCCATTGGGATGGACCTCCAAAACTCAACAAAATGGTGTGTGGAACAACCCTTGAGATGCCGCAAGAACATCTCCTAGTAACTAGCAAGTCCATTACTAGTCACTGAGGTTCTTACCGCGCAACTTTCCTCACGTTGTTTCACTTCACAAGGTTACGGAAGAAATGTAGGATCCAATGGACGTATTCAAGGTAATTGTCCGAGCTTAAGGAGAGTAAAGAAAATTAAATGTTTCTCATCTTTGAGGCTATATGTAGAAGACGATGTACAAGTTGTGGGTGAAATTGGAATGGCTTGGAAATTTTCTAGGTCATGTCATGCACCAGGAGGTCACAGTCATGATAATCCAGCTAAGATCCCTCTTGCCATTGGAAGCCTCCTATCGTGACACAGGTGCAATGAACCCTTGGAGCATTTAGTGCAATTTCCAAGCTTTCCAATGCACCAGGATTTCCTCAATCCATTCAGGAGCTGCTGAATTCTAGCTGCTTCCGTTCTCCATATATGACTGCCAACAGCAGCACCACTAGCAGGGTTTATAGCTGCCCAAAACGTCTTGGCTTTCAAATGCTCCTCCAGCCACCAACCAAAGCTCCCATAGTCCCCAATAAACCTTGGATTATTGGCCAAGCATCCATCTAGGGGTTCTTTGCTCAGACTAAGCAAGAATGTAACTGCGCCTTGTTGGGTTCAACCTCATGCTCTGGTCCCTTTTTTGGATGTGCACCAACCAGCTTTGTCTGGCTGTAATGCTCTCTTTTCTCACCAAATGACCCGCATCTTGGGTTCAATTCGTACGGATTTCCACTAAGAGGAAATTCATGGCCTCAAACAACGCTTTTAATGCAAATGTAGAAATAAATTTGTTGAATGTTTTTGCCCTTGTTCCATGTTGTAGGACGGATCATGAATGCTCTGCCCCTTGTGGAGGTTTGACCTTTGGATCCATTGTAGAGTGACTCAACTATGCTCTGTCTCGTGTGAGACATGACCTGTGAGTACACCATGTGGGTGAGTGGTGAACTTGGCCATTTTGTTGATTTGGCCAAGTTAGAGGTCATGAGTTTGATCCTGGCCCCATGCACAACTTACTTGCTATGGAAGCTTCCAAGAAAGAAAGTCCGTAGCTTCTTGGACGCTACATGGTTGGTCTGTCACCTTGACACTAGGATGCTTATGTGTTAAGCCCACAGTGCAAGTCTATTGGTGATGTGGCTGGTTCAGGCCACTTCCCAGGAATGTGCTNCGCTTTTAATGCAAATGTAGAAATAAATTTGTTGAATGTTTTTGCCCTTGTTCCATGTTGTAGGACGGATCATGAATGCTCTGCCCCTTGTGGAGGTTTGACCTTTGGATCCATTGTAGAGTGACTCAACTATGCTCTGTCTCGTGTGAGACATGACCTGTGAGTACACCATGTGGGTGAGTGGTGAACTTGGCCATTTTGTTGATTTGGCCAAGTTAGAGGTCATGAGTCTGATCCTGGCCCCATGCACATCTTACTTGCAATGGAAGCTTCCAAGAAAGAAAGTCCGTAGCTTCTTGGACGCTACATGGTTGGTCTGCCACCTTGACACTAGGATGCTTATGTGTCAAGTCCACAGTGCAAGTCTATTGGTGATGTGACTGGTTCAGGCCACTTCCCAGGAATGTGCTTTTTAGTTCTAGGACTAGACAAACAGCTATTAAAGGACTTATCTTGCATGCTGATCAATTAACCCTTGCTTGATGCTCTCTTGCGTATTGACGAGTTGAGCTCTTCTTGAGATGTAATTCTAAGGCGTTAGTACTCTTGAAGGTGAAGTGTATGCCTGACCAAGTTTGGGGTGCATGGCACATGTCAACAAATGCAGAAGGCCTAAAAACCTTTGTGAGCTTTTCGGTTTTGCGGCCTCTCTGCCACAGGTGTCAGCTCAGTAGCTAACAAAGGGTTATGGGCCCACTCCTCTTGTTCGAGAAGTTTCACGCACGCAACTGCTAGGTCAAAAGCAGTGAGAGCACCTTCGCTCTCACCCAAATTCTCTGTTTGCAGGTCAACATCAGCACAAGGGGAATGCAACACATCTGCACCTTTCTATCTTGGGAGCTGACATCAGCCTACATCAGCCTACATCTGCTTGCAACAGCCAACGTGAATAGGGGAAGCAGTTGCCTCTTCTCACCAACAGCCTACAGCGGCCTCAAACACAAGTACATCGGCATCAACAACCGGTGTAGCAACTGTAGCAGTTGTAGTTGCAGGAACGGCCAGGACAGGGGAACCAGGGAATCATTCACCCTTCCTCAAGTTTGATGGAGAGGGGTTTGCGCTCTAGAAGTGGCAGTTTGAGATCATCATGTATGACAGAGATCTGCTAGGATACTTTGATGCAACTATCCAAGCACCAAAGGAACAGGGTGCTGACCTTGTGGTATAGGTCAAGCTCAACAAGAAGGCTCTCGCCATTCTTGTGACCTCCATACAACCCTCAGTCCCTTCGCACATCAGTAGTTGTACAGTGGAAGCCGTGGCATACACCAAACTCGCCAAGGTGTTTCAGTCCTCCTCACTTTCAAACCGTCTCTTCATTCTACAACACCTCATTAGCATGAGGCTTAGTCAAGGGGAGGACGTCTCTGCCTTGGCATGCAAAAGTTTTAGACTCTCTTGCAACAGGCCACCGGCATGGGGTGGGACGTGAAATCCAATATGCAGGCCATGATTTTTCTGATGACGCTGCCAAAAAGCTGGGACCCCATGATAACGGTGATTGGAGGGTGGACTGAAGATCAAGTTTTCTAAACCACCGTCTCCGAGTATGTGCAGAATGGAGCCATACGTCGTAGCACCAATGAAGCAAACATGGTTGCCTTTGCCTCAGAGAGCTACAGAACCTTCCAAAATACCTCCTCCTTTGAGTATAAGGGCAACAACAGCACTAGCAATAGTGGAAGGGTTGCAAGCACCAAGGAAACTGCCGTAACTGTGGCAAGGCTGGACACTGGGCTCGAGAGTGCCATGCACCCAAGAGAGAGGGAGGAGACGGGGATGCATGCCGAGAGGGGAAATAGTGGGAAAGATCCTACAAGCTTGATGGCTGAGTGTGCCTCCAACAAAGGGAGGGCGATACTTAGGCCAGGAGCCTACGGCCTTGACTCGGGCACAAACGAGCACACTACTTATGAGAACAGAAACTTCATCTCTCTTGTTCCATGCAACATGAACTTCAGAATCGCCAACGGCAAGGTTGAGGCGGCTCAGGGGATTGGTGACAAGCTGGTCACAGTGGGTATCCACGGTGGATGTTCCGACCTCAAGCTAGAGGGGTGGGTCTACTTGTCCTCCTTCACAGCTAACCTGCTCTCCGTCTCTAAGATAACTGACCATGGCATGACAGTGGTCTTTACAGAGAAGAAATCGGTGATAGTCCCTACCAAGGACATCAACATCTCCTACTCTACCAAGAAGGTTGTCGCACGGGTTCCTCACGTTGATGGACTCTATATCTTGCAGACAAAAATGACAACTTCAATGGCTGAATCTTTGGAAGAGAGTGATGATGAGGAGAGCAGCAATGTAGACTCAGAGGAGGAAGGACATGTTGGACCAGCGAAAGTAGTGGCAGAAGACGATTCCGTAAAACAACCGCAAACAAATACAGCCACCAGGGTTGTTAAATCTAGCCTGTGCACATCTTTTGAGACCCTGTGGCACAGGCGCTTTGGGCACGTCGCTCATCGCACGTTGGAGCCCATGGGAAAACAGGATCTAGTGCATGGGATGGAGCTAGGTGATGAGGAGGAGGGAGCCAGGATCATGTGTGAGCCATGCCTTCAGGGCAAAGCAAAAGGAAACCCTTCAAGCGCAATGGCATGCGTGCTCTCGCACCTCTTGATCTTATCCACCCTGATGTGTGTGGTCCCTTTTGCCTACCGTCAAATGGAGGCAGCTGATATTTGCTCACATGCATCGAAGACAACAACTACAAATTCTGGATAAACTTTCTCAGAAGGAAAGTGAGGTGAAGGAGAATCTGCAGGCCTTTGTCCCTATGGTTGAGCAATAGAGTGGAAAGAAGGCGAAGGCATGCAGGACACACAATAGGGGAGAATACAAAGCCTGCAGTGAGTGGCTCAAGTTGCAAGGTATTGAACACCAGAAAACTACTCCCTACTCACCTCAAAGGAACAGCATAGCAGAGAGGATAAACTAGACCCTCCTGGGTATAACAAGGTGCATGCTCTTTGACGCCAAGCTGCCTCGTAGGTTCTGGTCAGAAGCAGCACGTACGGCTACCTATCTTGTGAGCCTCGCACCTACAGTAGCTCTTCAAAGGAGAGGCACGAAGGAGAGGCAAGAAGAAGTAGACACAGAAGCTGAAGGCGCCTCAAGAATCATGGTCAGGCAAGAAGCAGGACGCCTTCCATCTCAAGATGTTCAATTGTACCGCTTTGCCAAGGTCCAGGCTGGTGAGGGCCATGGACAGCTCGATGCAAGAGCGCAAAAGTGTTTTTTCATCCGCTATGACATAGCCCACAAAGCTTATCGAATGTGGAACCAAGGAGCCAAGAAGGTCATCTGCAGCAAAGACGTGGATTTCCATTAAAGGTCTTCGAGTAACGGATAGCTTCTCAAACTTGAGAACACTCCTAAACTGGGAGAGTGGCTCACTCTCCTTGAGGAGGGAGATGAAGCACCAACACATTGGCATGGGATGGATGCTACAATAGGGAGAGGACCTCATGAAGATGACTCGGAGGAATCAGACTCTGATTCCGACGTATCTGATCCTCCGGAACATGAGGAGGATGCCTCTCCCACCATCACTCATAAATCAGACCTCCAATCTTCACATCAACAGCACTAGCTAGCAAGTTCAAAGAGCACTTTGCAGCTCAAAGTACCTCGACAACATTACGACGTAGATATGAGTGAATGGATAGGCTTGGTTCAAGAGGAGCCACCGTCTGTCGTAGAGGTACTCACTTGGCCTGACAAAGCATAGTGGGACGAAGCAATTTGCAGTGAACTCAGCTCCATCGAGGAGAATGGGATATGGGTGTTGGTGGACAGACCTGTCGGGGCTCACGTTTGTGGGGTCCAAGTGGGTACTGAAGGTAAAAATGAAACAAGATGGCAAGATAGACAAGTACAAGTTACGAGTGGTAGCAAAGGAGTTCTCCTAACGGCCTGGCGCAGAGTACGAAGAGACCTTTGCTCCATTTGTGACGTTCGCCTCCATCCAGTCAATGTTCACCATAGCTGCTGCCGAGAACATGGAGGTCAACCAGATGGATGTCAAGACATCCTTCCTTTACGGCAAACTTGACAAGGAGGTATTGATGGAGGTTCTGGAGGGGGTTGATGCTCTTGAGGGCAAGGTGTGCCGATTGGTGAAGGCACTCTATGGGCTAAAACAAGTGCCAAGACTTTGGTACCAGGAGATGGACACGTTCATGGCGAAGGAGTCCTTCATGCACTGTGACAATGACCGTAGCATGTAGGTGCATGAGAGTAAAAAAGGGACTATGTTGGTGGACTTGTATGTTGATGACCTGATTCTATGTTCTTCTTCAAGGCAGCTACTAGACGATCTCAAGGGGCAGTTGAGTAGCAGATTTGAGATGAAGGACATGGGTCCTCTTGATTTCTATCTCGGAATTTCCATCAAGCGCAACAGAGCAGCAAGTACCATCAGCCTCAACCAGAGAGAATACATTGATTCCATCCTCAAACAATACGACATGGCAGATTGCAAGCGTGCCAGCACACCCATGAGCTGAGAGTGCAAATTCTCCACCTCCATGTCCCCATCCAACAAAGCGGAGAAAACTGGCATGCTGGGCACCCCATATCAGTCTGCAGTGGGCAGTCTGATGTATGCCATGGTCATCACCCGACCAGATATAGCCCATGCTGTTGGGCAAGTGAGCCGGTTTGTGGCCAATCCCGGTCTACTTCACTAGCAGGCCGTGATGCGTATCATGCGCTACCTTCAGGGGACGCGACACGTGGGGTTCCAGTTTGGAGGTATCGCTGGATTTGTGTCACTCCGTCTCATGTGCTACACCGATGCTGATTGGGGAAGGAATATCCATGACAGAAAATCTACCTCCAGATTCATGTGTATGTTGAATTGAGGTGCAGTCAGTTGGGCAAGGTGCAAGCAAGAATGTGTCTGTTTGTCAACAGCTGAAGCTGAGTACATCGCCTTGGCTAAGGTATGTAAAGAGATGCAGTGGCTACGAAGCATTCTCTCTGAGATGAAGGCACCACAGGTAACGGTAATGATCATCAAGATTGACCACATGAGCGCAATTGACATGTCCAAGAACACCGTCTTGTCCAGGCGGGCAAAACACATCAAGATCCACTACCACTATGCTCGAGACTTGGTCTACAAGCAGACAGTGGAGCTCGAGTATATCGGTACCAAGCTGAACCAGGCTCACATGTTACAAAGCCACTAGACAAGGATCTCCACCAGGCAGGTAGGCAGGCAAGGTATCGCCATGGTCAACGCAAGTGATGACGAATGATGATGTTCCCTGAAGCAAGGTGCAAGGGAAAGATTTTTTTAATGTTTTTGCAACTTGTTCAATGTTGTAGGACGGATCAAGAATGCTATGTCCCTTGTGAAGGTATGACCCCTCAATCCGTTGTAGATTGACTCAACTATGCTCTGTCTTGTGTGAGATCTGACCTGTGAGTGTACCATGTGGGTGAGTGGTTACCTTGGCTATTGTGTTGATTTGGCTAAGTGAGAGGTCATGAGTTTGATTCTGGCCCCATGCACATCTTGGTTGCTATGGAAGCTTCCAAGAAAGAAATTTTGTAGCTTCTTGGACGCTACATGGTTGGTCTGTCCCCTTGACACTAGGATGCTTATGTGTCAAGTCCACTGTGCAAGTCTATTGGTGATGTGGCTGATTCAGGCTTCTTCCCAGGAATGTACTTTTGAGTTCGAGGACTGGACATACATCTACAAAAGGACTTCTCTTGCATGCTGGTCCATTAACCTTTGGTTGATGCTCTCTTGCGTATTGACGAATTGAGCTCTTCTTGAGATGTAGTTCTGAGAGGATAGTACTCATAAAGGTGAAGTGTATGCCTGACTAAGTTTGGAGTGCATGACACATGTCAACAAAGGAAGAAGGCCTGAAAACCTTTGTGAGCTTTTCGGTTTCGCAGCTTCTCTGCCAGATGTGTTAGCTCAGTAGCTAACAAAACACTCCTCCTCAACCGTTTCCCAGAAAAACAGCGGGGCATCATCGCAACCCGGTCGACCTAGCCTTGATCATGATTGCGCCCTCCTCACCCATTGTGAGTGTCTTGGTCTATGTAGATAACCTCTTGATCGTGTCCCCAGACTTTTGAGCTTTTCAGGCCGTAGAGAATCTCTCCTAATCTATGTGTAAAGATCTTGATTCAGCCCTTGTTTTCTTGGGTATGGATATTGAGCATGACCAACGGTGTTGTTTTCTGCATGTGCATCAGGCTACCTACATCAAGATACTTGGGGAGCGTTTTGCTGACCTGTTGGTCAGAGTTCCCTCTGCATCCATGCCTATAACTCATGCTTAGTAGAAGCTCACACGTCAAGAGATCCAGCCCGTTGGGAGGAGCTTGTTGATGTCACGATCATGACGTACGCAGGTACTACCTGTGCTGTGGACTTTTTGTTGAAGTTCTTTCAGCATCCGAGTTGGCTCCATGTAGAGGCTCCACTAGATTTTGGCTCCACCTATCATGAGGTTGGGTTGTGCTTTTGGGTGCTTGGCATGCACCTCAATGTGGGCTGAATATGTCGCCTTGAGAGATTGGGTTTGTCACAGCGTTTGGTTGTGTCGTCTCATACAACAGCCTCGCCAGCCCCATCCGCTTCATCGCCATCCACTATGACTGTGAGAAATCTGGCTGCATCATCGAGCACAATGACAAGTGTCACACGTGCACAAAGCACATCAATGTTGAGCATGAATTTTTGTGCGAGTGTATTACAAATGGCATCGTTTGTACCATTGGTGTTGACACGGGACAACAACGAGCGGGCTTTCTCATGAATGTGCTCTTTGGGGGAAACTCAAGTTTTACGTGTGCAATGCTGAGCTTCCATTACAGTATCATTTCATGTTTGATGTCAAGTGATTTGTGCACCAGTTCAAATTGTCCCTTACTCTGTCCCCATGTTCCTTGTGTAGTTCTCTCTCATGCTCTCCCTTAGCGACAGTCGTAATTGTCATCTAACGTTTTCTCAATTGTGGTGGCTGGTGTTTGTGGGTCACGAGGTAGTATTGCTATGTTAGTCATAGAAAGCTCTGGACTTGTCGCCACTTACTGGCTAGGATGCCATGACCACAAATGGCCACTTCTGTAGCATCAGCCTCACCTTGTGTGTCCTAACGTGATCCTCCAGCTCTTGGAGGTCATTTTCTTCGTGGTCTTTCCCTTGTTTGTTCGTATGGCATGTACAACTCTGACTTTTGATTCAGTGATTCTTTTGCTTTCTACAACTAAGAAGCTCATACAGTTGCTTGATTTCATCAGTTTTAGTTGTGGAGTTCGACGAGCACATGCATGAGTGGAGGTATAAGGACGCTTCTGGTGTTGTTTTTCAATAACTCCTCTCTGTTTCAAGAACATCTCTCTAACCTCTCCAGGTTTCTTTGCGTTGTATGTCACATTGTGCCTCTAACAACGTTCCCTCACACAAGACCTCACTAAAGGGGTTTCTCCAATCCCTCAGAATATAAATGAAGCAGTTTTCTGTTCAAATGCAACATGGTGGTAGAAATCATTCACACACCGATGACATGTGCTCCTGTTGAGAACTTGCTAGGAAGCTTCCAAACCTTGCTGGTCCTAATGTGGCAACATTGTCCAGTCAGCATGCGCACTAGCAAGCGAGCAAGTCCAAGAAACAACAAGGATCAGGCTAAGGAGATGCGCAAAGTTTCATAATCTTCAATAGCTTAGTGGTGCAGAGAAAAATGACAACTGACAAGCACACAACATAAACAGCAAACGGCGGATGACGCACGTGAAAATGTAAGTTTGTCCTAAAATCAGCCCAAACCATTGTTTTGGCCGTAACTCTGTGCACAGGTGTCCAAAAGCGACACCATCTGCACCTAGAGATGCAGAATGTCAAGCTAGACACTATGACTGGTCACATACACAAGTCCGGCATTGATTGGTGAACAGACAATGAAAAGTATGCAAATCAGGCTCGAGAACCAGTACACCAAGAAAACTCTAGCGTCTGCAGAAAACCACAAACCACCTCGGCAAGCACCCAAGACGTCGTGACAGCTGTCTGGCAGCTGCTGGTTGGTGGAGCCACCACCCTTTGGTTCTCCAACGCCAGATACGTCCGCATCAAGGATCTGCAAGGGCATGGACACGACCAAGTGGTCACAATAAGCTCTAGAAACAGACGGGGACAACTCACATCACAACACTCCCCCATGACCCGATGGTACGCATGTCCATACACATGCACAACTGACATAGGTGTGTAAAAAAATGCTCAACAGTCCATGCTCACACACCCCACTCTCAGCCACTCTCAGGTAAGGGGCAAAGCTCGACGGAATGAATGGCCACCATGAACTTTCCGCACGCAATTGCCTTGGTCAAGAAGTCAGCCTACTGCATGTCCGTGCCGGTCCAGATGACGGAGATCACCTATCGCCCCACAAGATGACGCACAAAGTGATGCTCAACAGCAATGAGCTTCATGTATGCATGAAACACACCAGAGTTCTCTACAATGGCAAGAGCATTCCAGTTGTCACAGTGCAAAACAATGCAAGGTACACAGTGACGCAACTCACGAAATAGACGCTGTAGCCACACCACCTCAGCATCCCGAGCCCCAAGAGTAACATACTTAGCCTCTGATGGGTTGTGTTCCATACAACCCTGCTTCCCGCTGCGCCACAACACAATGGTGCCACCAAGCAAGAACACGTAGCATGTCCAACTGCGTACAAGAGGACTCTATGCCTAGTCGCTGTCTGTGTAGCCGTCGAATACCAACGAACACTACCGTCGAAAGCAGAGTCCAAGGTACGGGGTGGACACCACGTATCGCACCACTTGCACATTCACGTGAAGGGCTCTTGCCCGAGGACACTATGAAAACTATGTAAGGCCTCCTTCACGACCTCCATCAAAGGAGATGTAATTAGGAGGTCGTCCACTTAGACTAGGATGGCGGTGAGGCTCTCACCTGATAATATGAGAAAAGGGGACGGGTACGCATCACTCTATACCTAACGGGCATGTGTCAGTATGCAGCTCGCTGACGTCATGAGACACTTACACAGACGTGCGCGAACGTGACAGATCATGAAGTAAAAGACAATTCCGTACGGAGGAACGGACAAGTGCTAGCTTGCTGCCGGCGGGTTGACAGCAGAGGTCGGATATAGACAAAAACTCATAGAACACTCCCTGTTCCCGCTGTCACTGTCATGGCTTGGAGAGGTGGTTTCCATGCATATTTCACAACTTGACGAGAAACTTTTGAAGACCAACAAGGGTTGACTACTGCGCAGTGGCAGTCGCTTTCATGACGCTGGAAAATTTTAAATTTCAAATATAGCTCCGTCGTCATGTGATTTGAGCAATGAGGAGATTATTGCTCTCTTTCTCCCGTCCGCACGATTCAAGGGAATGCGGTTTTGATATGAGAGTGCCTCTTCACTATCTTTGCAGTCGAGTGCCAATCTATTCTCATTTGAATTTTGAGCCTCAATTCATCACTGCCGAAACAACAACTCTTCAATTCGTGCTGTTGCTCAAGAGTAAGAACACTCCACATCAGCAGCTAACTGTCCAGCATCGAATGAAATACAAAAGGAGGTTGCACAACCCCTTACATATACAACTTGACAACCCCAAAAAAATGGAATGTCTTGGTTACCCACCAAGACCCTCAAGCCGCACATAGTTTCACTTCTCGGCAGCCAGAAGAGAACAAAATAGCTTACGACCACTTTTGTCGACATCACGGCGTCGGCACCTCGATTGAGGCTGCCAGTGAAGCCAACCCATGGGTTTCGCGTGGATGCAAAATCACCCATGCGACCATGGGTGGTGGTCCCCCCCCCCCTCCCTTTTTCATGTGGAACCCAGACTTGAGCCGATCACACCACGCGAGAACAAAAAGGCAAGGCATCCAGGGAAATTGGGCAATCAAGAAAGATGGGGCACTCGATTACCTGGGGATGTTTTTGTACATTTTTCTTTAGTGCAAAAAATCATTTTTTTGATTCTTTCTCTTGAAAGAGGGGGGGGAGGGGAGCGCTTTTACTCCATATCCTTTGATTTCTTTTTCCTTTCATCAAATTTTGGCTTAGGCACTTCTAGTGTGCATTCCAATCTTGTTCCCTTTTTTTATTCTCTCACGTTTCATCGACTCGAGACTCTTGATTCTTCCCTCAACTCCACCTAGGGCCAGTGATAGCCCTCTCTCACCTACACATTTATCCTTCAGGCGGGATGATCCCGCAGCTAGGATCACCACCTAGCCAATCTACTCCATGGAAGGTTTCAACCCATCTAGTTATAACATTCTACACCCTCACCCTCCTTATCTATGACCCTCTGACATGCTTAGGCCGTAGTTGGGACCGCCTCCACGTGGTCTCCCTGACCACGTCCTCCCGAGGTCGGTTTCTACGCTGCCGGGAGGCTTCCTCTCCTACGCTCGTTCTCCTTACCAGTTGTACCCAAACGCACTGTTCCTAGCACCGGCACCGCCACCTCATAGCGCTGCTGGGCAGTCACTCCTGTGGTCGGTTCCTACACTGCCAGGAGATAGCGTTGCCTTCACCCCGCCATGTCACCAGCCTTCCGGCACACTGACCCGGCATCTGGTACCACCATCTCCTGGGCACCCTGGTCAGCTTCCTCTGTGGTCGGCATCTACTCTGACCGGAGCCGGCGCTCTACAGGCCTCCGCCTGTCATCAGCCTAACGGCCTGGTGCCCGGACCACCTCCACCCTCCGGTCAGCCTTCCCGGTGGCCCTTCTCATCCCCACCAAGATAGGGCGTTCTTCATGCTCCATCGCATCATCCTCTGCCTTAACGGGTTGATGTGTGGCCTCGAGTACCACGTTTTAGTGATGCTGCTCTCTAGCCGCTCCCATGGTGAGTCTCTCGACCGCCGGGACACGGCATTCTCCATCCTCACCACCATGACCCTCAGAGGATCGGTCATCCTCTCCCATGGCAGGATGCAGCTCTTTGCGGGTTTTCCTGTCACTTTTGTGGCGATGGACGCTACCGTTGGCGCCAGTGTCACCTATGCCCCAATGGGTGGCATCCACCCTAGCTCCAACCTAGTGAGTTCCCTCGCAGTCCACAGCAGAAATACCTATATTGTTCGTCAATTCCCCACACCAGCGCCCTGGCGGTCCTGTACACCGAGCTCAAGAGTCTGTGGCAGATGATGCCGCAGGTCAGGGACCACCACTTTTCTCATCAGGTTGATTCTTCCTATTCCCCATCATCCTCTTTTTTCCTCATCTTCTTCTGAGGGACCTTTTCCAGCTACACTGGACCTTTCTTCTTATTCTGCTGCTATTCTCTCCATCCTACGCTCCACTGGTGTCATGCCTCCTCCCATTCAGACTTATGCTCATCGACATCGTCGTCCTCTAGTGTGTCATGTTTGTCTCGTCTCTGGCACGTCTTCATCTCCACCGGCTTCTGTCGTTGCACCGGTTGAAGGGGGGTGTGTGCAGTATTCCACTTCGACATCCACTACATCAGTGAGCAGTGAGGATGGAGCAGGAGCAACTATTAGAGCAGGTCAATAAGCAGTAGCAGTATCAGACACATCTACACAGTCGACATCCACGCTTCGTGCATCCTCTACAGTACCAGCTGCATTGGCTTGTATAGCTGCACTTGCTGCACCAGCTGCCCCACCTGTTGCATCTCCAGGAGGAACGTCCTCTGCAGCTCCTACAGCTTTAGCAGCTGTAGTAGCATCAGATACATCGACACAGTCTACATTCATGCATCCCGCATCCTCTACAATACCAGCTGCATTGGCTTGTACAGCTGCACTCGCTGCACCAGCTGCCCCACCTGTTGCATCTCCAGTAGCACCGTCTTCTACAGCTCCTATAGCTTTAGTAGTAGTAGCAGCATCATACACATCCACACGGTTTACATCCACGCTTTCTGTATCTACTACAGTACCAGCTGCATTAGCTGGCATAGTCACACTTGCTACACCAGCTGCCCCACCTATTGCATCTCCAATAGCAGTGTCCTCTGTAGCTCCCACAACTTTGGCAGTTGTAGCAACATCAGACACATCCACACGGTCTACATCCACGCTTCTCACATCCTCTACAGTACCAGCTGCATCGGCTAGTACAAATACACCAGCTGCACCAGCTGCCCCACCTGTTGCATCTCCAGAAGGAACGTCCTCTGCAGCTCCTACTGCTTTAGCAACAGTAGCAACATCAGACACATCCACACAGTCTACATCCACGGTTCCCACATCCGCTCGTACAGCTGCACTTGCTGCACCAGTTCCTCCATCAGTTGCATCGCCAGCGGCAGCGTCCTCCATAGCGTCTCCATCTTCAGCACCATGAACAACATCAGTTCTCTCTACAGCACCTGCTCTACTGACAACATCACTTGCAACAGCTATGCCAGGTACACCAGCAACGACAGCTACTTCATCTACTTCTTCACCAGTAGCCACAGCATCGACCTCATATGTTGCATCCACAGCTTCATTGGCATCAGCCTCTCCTAGAACACCTAGTTCTGTGACAGTTGCATCTCCTACACCTTTCGCGTCAACTATACCACCTGTGTCTGGTGCATTTGTAATGCTTTCATCTTCCACATCAGCTCCATCTTCTGCAGCAGCAACACTAGCTGCATCAGTAGCACTAGCTGTAGCACCTGTTTTGACGTCATCCACACGATCTCAGGCATCAGCTGAATTGACAGCACGAGCTTCATTGGCAGTGTCTACTACATCGAGAGTAATACATGCATCACCATCATTGGTCACATCAGCAGCCTCAGCTGCATCGACCACATCAGCTGTGTCTATTGTTCCCTCAGTTGTCACTGATTGTGTAATAACTGATAGACACCATTCTGACGTCTGTGATCTTGGAGGGGCACTGGAGTCTATCCCACTTGTGGTAGTGACTACATGATCAGTTCCCTTCATCAGGCCGGTAGAAATTAGTCATTCTTGGTCGAGATGAGATTCGCACCCAGATCAGTGCGTAGGAGACTTACGTCGCTACCATTTGAGGGATATTGTCTGGCAATATCCCTCCACCACAGGATGCACCACGTGACATCTTCAATGGGGATATGGGGAGGAGCGATTACACACAGATTTCTATAGAGTGTGAGTTGAGGGATGCATAGGAGTGGTTGCGTGCACTACAGGATACGTTGGCCGAGATGCTCACTGAGGTTTGTAGTGGACACAGATCAAATGGTTCTAAGTCCCCTTTCATAGCACCCTCGGACATCCCCTCACAGGATGGGGATCCTGATGTAGTGAGCAGTGAGAACACCTCGGACAGCCTTGGGACATCCTTTAGCGCACCCCCATCCTTCTCCTGTACACATCGACCATCTCTCTTCACCTCCAAACCTTGCACGCCTCCTACCTTATAGGTTTTTCTGCATCCACGTCCTTCTAATGATCCTTTGCCTCAATCCCTGGACATTTTGAGACATGTTTCTTCAAGAGACATGACACCTGCAGCCACTCAGCTTCGAGCAGCAGAGATGGAGGTGGTTGTGCTCCGTGGAGTGGTAGACTCCTTGTCCACCACTTACAGTGAGGTGGTGGCGGTGCTCTAGGATGTAGAGTTTGAGCTTTGTACAGTTAGTCAGGAGGATCATGTTGATTTGCGTCTTCGTGCCTCTCATCTCGAGGGTGAGTTGGACACAGCACAGGGATCCCGACATTCATTGGAGTATGTAGTTTGTACACTGCCTACAGTGACGACCTCCACACACATAGACCTGGCTTTATCCTCACCCTCCGTCCCAGGTGCGCTCACTACGATCCTCTCCTCACATACAATAGCAGAGTCTGCTTGTTGGCATTTCTGGTAGCTGCCACATGTGGGAGCTCCAGCTTTTCCCTCCTCTCCTCACCATCAAGCATTCAGCAGTGTCTTCTCCACTCCTGCACCCTCTGAGTCCAATCACAGTGAGACACTGGACCCTGCCAGCTGGGATCTCTGGCAGCCCGGAGGATTCTGAGGTAAGGCTGAGTTTCCCACCTCACACTACTCCGCAACTGGTGAGTGACAGGTGTTGGACAGTGTATGAGTGAGTTGAGCACATGGTAGCTATCTCAGCCTCATCTTCCTTTCCTTGCTGATGCTTTCACATCCAGAGCCACTCTCAGGTCTAGCCATTGCTCGATTGTTCTCCCAGGATTGTTTGAGCCAGGGAGAACTTGGTGTTCTCTGTAGGCGACAGTTTTGTAGCCTCCTGCATGCAGGGGAAGGATACTTATCTAAGCATACCGGTGTTTGGGTTCATGTTCCCAGGATTCTCTCATTGATAGGGAGTGCATTTATCTTCCCATCTGCTACTCTTGTTGACAACTCTTACAGCCCAAGGGGAGTGTTGGTGCATAGGCTTTGAGCTGTCATGTAGTCTTGTGTACAGAGAACCTCCTAGCTTGTGTTGATGGTTCTCTAGTGGCTACATTACTCCCTCTCTGATGCATATGTTACATTCTAGCAGCTCAGTTCATGCAGACATGCCTGTTAGAGTTTTCTCGGTGGTCGAGACCCGGGTACATGGTGGTTTGTACCGGTACCTCGGGAGACCCTATAGAAATACACCGCATAGTCTTTGACAGGTGGTACACTCCTTTTGGTCGAGACCCGAGTATGCGGTGGTTTGTGTTGAATATTTGCCCCTCTGCATGCCCAAGTGCGGCGCCGGGAGGCGCCGACGAGCCGCCAAAGAGAGGAAAATCCTTGTCGACGAATCTGGCGACTCGAGGATTACTCGGATTCTAAAATGGAGGATTGCCCCTGAAATTTGACTAGTTTCTGAATCCGGTGGAAGTTGTTTCACCGGAATCGGACTAGTAACGAGGGAGATATGGGCTTCCAAAATTGGGGTGTGCACGGCGGTTCTGGGAGCCGGCCGCGGTTCGACTTCCGGTGAATAATTGACCGGAGCGAGTAACAAGATGCCATCTGGGGATTTTGCTCCAGAAGGACTGCCGAGGCGTCCGGTGGATGATCGGCCGGATCTCAAGAGTGCAGTTTGTTACTGAGGGACAGCCAAAATCATGGCTCGGAGTCCGAAACTCAGTAGTACACTTTGTTACTCAGGGACTTCGTCAAAATTCCGACTGGAAGTCCGCGAACAGGTTTCGACCCACATCAATCCCCATCACCAAACTCGATGATTAACTCATCAAAACAGACCCCAAAGGCGCAAGAGGCGCCGCCACTACGCATAGGGACATCTGCGCCTCCGGAATGGCGTTTTTGATGGGTCCTTGATGTGTGAAGGCGCCTCGGCGAGCGACGTGGTGCGCGCCGCCGAGTGAGCGGCTGGTTTGGGGTGCTGCGCTTCGACTGACGTAGCGGGAGCTACGATTATTCGAATCGCACACGGTTTGGTGCGTTGGAGAGCTTATGACTAGCCCTACAAATGTTCAGATCATGTTCATGTTCAAAAACTAATGCAAAATCGCGTTATTCCCTTCGCAAACTTGACTGTCTCGCAAATGCCTTCGACTCCCAGAAACATAGCGTGAGGCGACCAGAAAGCTCACGCTTAGACTCAGAACCACCCGCACAAAACACAGCCGTGAGCACAGCAGACCCGTCGAGCCACGTTGGAACTGCCTCCACCCGGGGGCTGTTTTCTGACAGTTTGTACCGGTACCTCAGGAGACCCCGCATTTATTGGTCTAGGCTTTGTGACCCTTTGACACACGTGTGTAGTTTGCATGTGGCTGAGACCCAGACACTCAGTTGCTTGTTCCGGTGTCTCGGGAGACCTAAACTTGCCTCGCCTGGCTAGTGGGTGATGCTAGTGTGTCACAATAGAGTCTGGATACATTTCGGGTATATTGCATGTTTTCCAGTCGGTCGAGACCCGGGCACCCGGTTGACTGTTTCGGTGCCTCGGGAGACCTCCATTGTTGTTTTCATGCTCTATGATATGCATGTTTCCCGTTCGTGCCTTTTGGTGCGACGGGGATGACAGGGCCTGGTGGGCTAGCCGCCCGTCCCCAGTACATGAGCACTCGCTAGGGCTCATTGCATCTTCTGCCTTCATTCTTGATTCATTCGTTCCAGACTTAGCCAAATCTTGGCGCTGTGCTTCTCGCGCTCACCATTAGAGCTCATGACTATTCGAGCATGGGCCTGCACGCCCTAGACTCATTTCAGTAGCACAGTGGGTGACGCACGCGACAGTGTCAGTTTGTCATTAGACCGACTCAAAACCGTTGTTTTGGCTGTACTTATGCGCACATGTATCCAAACGCGACACTTTCTGAACCTAGAGATGGAGAATCTTGAGCCAGACTCTACGACTAGTCACACGCACAAGTCTGACATCCATCGGTGGACAGAAGGCAAAACATGAAAATCGGGCTTGAGAGCTATTGCACAAAGAAAAATCTAGTGTTGGCAGAAAAACCGCAAGGTCAAAAACATTCCGGAGTCCATCGTTTTGGTCGATAGATCCACGGTGCCCATAGTCGAAAACGAGACGCATGCGGTGTCCAAAGTCAAAAACGACAGGCATGCGGTGTCCATAGTTGGAATCAAAATGACAGCGGTGCCCATAGTTTTTATTGTGCGAGTCGAGACCAAAACTTATGTCTACTATACCCACTATTTCATGGAAGTATTCAGTCTTCATAGACTTGCATGTCGTAAAGAAACCTCGCATGTTGCCAGCCTGGCTTGGAAGCCTCCGCTTTGTTTTGTCCTTTACCGTTCGGTGGCGGTAATTTTGCACAAGCTGGAGCCATGCATGGGAACCGATATCGTAGCAATGTACACGACGTCTGCGCGTCGCTTGGTACATGACATTTTTATCACCAATGAATGCTCGCCAAATGGACGCGGCCACCGCCAATGACATGTTGTTCAAGGTGGAAGTTGCCAACGCCGTGCTGACCTTCACACGATGTCGGCGGCATGTGCCGATGTACACTCAGGCTCACGTGAACAGGTTCATCAACTGAACCGCTCTTTCTACCGGTTCGCATGATGAACCGGTACTACAGTGTGTATTTTAGGTGCTTTCCCGAGAGTACTGTGCGCTTAGTGTACTCCTAGTGTCAAACTTTGACTAACACATGCACTGGACATGGAGAACGACGTCCGTCTAAATGGCCTGGCACATCATGGATGGGGTACTCCCGTAGCGGACCCCCGGGCGACACATCGGGCATGGGTCGCATTGAAGGAGCGGTGGGACTGCAATGTAGCACGCCACCGAGAGTTGGGACATGAAGAGCCACCATGGGCCCGAGCTCTTGTGACTCCGGAGCACATGGCTTGGAACTTGGGAGTGCCCATACCCAGTAACAAGCCGCCCAACTCTCCCGAGCCATGGGAGCCGTGGACATGGACCAAGCCATCGAGTCCGTAGCGGCCATTTGTTGATGAAAGTACAGGCATCCGAGTTTTATTATAATGACAATCCAGGGTATGCGAGAGTTATTGAACTCAGAAGTATGGGCATCAAAGGTTTATTTGTCTGACAATTCTGGGTATGAGAGTATTTTGTCAGTGACAAAAATGGCCATCCGAGGTTTATTCTGTTCACAATTCAGGGTATGCAAGCAATATGTCAGTGACAGTTACGGGCTTCAGAGATTTGTTTCATTGACAACTATGGGTATGTGAGTATTATGTCAGTAACATCTATGGGCTGCCGAGGTTCATTGCATTGTCATTTCAGGGTATGCGAGTATTGTTTCAGTGACATGTATTGGCATCCGGGATGTATTCATTGCACAACTCTGGGTATCCAAGAATTATATCTCTACAAAAAAAGGACATGTTGTGTTTATGTTCGTCAAATTACCAGGCACAAAACTAATATGACATTGACATGTATGGGCACTTCAGCATTATTTCTTGGACCACTATGGGCACCACAGTGTAATTCATGTGCATAGTCTGGGCATGGAAGCAATGTCCATGGCCCAAGTATGGGCATAGTTGAACGCTTTCACTGACAATTTTGGGCATGCAAGTAATAATGCAGGAAGTACTACCCAATCCACTCTGGATCTAACCACTTTGGACCCAGGACACTGCACAGCCACAGTTACTGGCACAAGTTGCATCCACATCCCTGGCGTCCTTTACATCCCAATGCATCATAGAATATGTCCTCATCGACATCAACAGAGTCGATGTTGTCGTCTCCTCCCTCGTACAAGACATCTTCTTCCCCATGACTGTCCTCTGCCTCTGCTACAGTACTGTAGGCATCCAATTGACATGCGTCGTTGTGTGAAGCTATACAATGGCACATGCCTACATATCTTGTTCTTGTTGGCAGCCACAAGTAGGAGAACAGCTTCCGACACACCAATGTTGCACCAACTCCCATGAGAAAGATGAATGTGAAGTCGTTTTGGTCACAAGAAGTCATGTTTCTGATTCCCTCAAACTATTGACGCAAATAGAATGATATGAAGGTGTGAAGAGTCCATATGTACACTAGGTTACTCTCAGTGGAGCATCCAGTCAAGAATAATTTGAGCACACCAGTGTTCATTACAATTTCAACAGAACTGCAATTGTGGATTACAACACATGAATACATGGAGAACGCACAAATCATGTTTGTGATTAGTGCTTGTGAATTATCCCAAGTGAGGAGTGTTTATTGGCTGTTTTCAACATGGGGAGGGAGGAGTACATGACCACGGGCATTTTTAATTAAAATGCTTTGTCAAATGGAGTTGCTCACGGCTACAATTCCACGTACACCACAACTGAAACCTACTCCACTACAGCAGTGCAATCAC
>SZWC01005863.1:58394-72935 GCA_023375785.1 Penium margaritaceum
CTCCTCCTCCTCCTCCTCCTCCTCCTCCTCCTCCTCCTCTGACTCTGCCTCCTCTTCGGCAGGGGGTGCATCTTCAGCTTCATCCCCTGAGTATCCCATGGCGTCAACGTTGCTCCTGCAGGAGGCCCGCATGCGTCTCTCAGCGTCTAGCTCGAAGACGCGTGCTGCCACCATCGCCTCGGAGCTTCGGGCATCCATGTTAGGACATGTCCGCTGGACATGCCCCTGCTTCCCACAGTGTGCACAGGTGCGCCGTTTCTTCATCTTGGCGTACCTTTCCGGGCGCATGGTGGCTAGCCGCCCGAGCCCGCAACCTGGGCCTGGCTGCGTCCACTTGGGCTCTGCACGCTTGATCTGGCGCACCTTTGGCAGTGGGAAGGGGGCGTTGTAGGTCCGCTTGTAGCTCAGGTTCAGGTAGCCGAGGTCGACATACGCGACCGGGTTCAGCGCGTTCTCCAGCAGTAGGCTGCACGCGTGCGGGCACGGCATCCCATACTCCCGCCATCGCTCGCACAAACAATCCTTGGTCTTCAGGCTCACGTCTCGTGGAGTGCCGTTGTGCCGCGTGGCTGTGCCCGTGTGCCATGGTCCCGTCTCGTCGCCATCCAGGTCCAGTGAGGTACTCCCTGCTGCGGTCACAGTTGTTCTTGAGCTTCAGGTAGAGCGCTGGCGCGATGTTGCCCTTGGCGTCATGTGCCAACCTGCGGTGAATGTGCCACAATGGCTGCACGAAGACGTGCAGGTTCACGAAACAGAAGAATGGATACATCTTCCTCAGCTCCACCAGCTTGACATTGAGAGACTCCATGGCGTTGCTAGTGGTATGCCCACAGCGGGAAACCAGGAAGAAAAGCCTGCTCCAGTGCTCCTTCGAGATACCGGGCTCTCCATTGCCGCCAAGCAGGTAATCCACAGCTCTCGGCACTTAGCGCCGCATCTCTGCCAGACATGCGTCCCAGTCCGCCTGCGTCGTCGCGTGTGCCAGGTTCTAGAAAAGTGCGGCAGACCTGCCCTGGCACTTGGACTGCACGTTGCGCATCAGGTGCCGCGCGCAGTACGTGTGAGTCGCCTCGGGCAGCTTCACCTCAACAGCGTTGGCCAGTCCCTTCACCCGGTCAGAAGTAACTGTTGTTTCATGTTGTGCAGCCGTCAGGTACGTTGCTGCGACCAACTCACAGAACCAGCTCCAGTTACGCTCATCTTCCCCAGACACCAGGGCATATGCAGCGGGCATGGCGTTGTTATTTGCTTCAAAGAATTGCATGATGAGTAGAGCCTGTCTGTGGCCGTTTTTGAGGTGTGTGCCATCCATGACAAGGACCCTTCTGGTGTACTCAAAACCTCTCCTGTAGGCACCGGGTGCGATGAACACTCGGTCGAAGGCGCCCGTGACACGCTATTTCTTGGCTTTGGCGATGGTTTGCGGGTCAACCCTCTGCACCTGCAAAAAAAACCATGTTCATCCTATTCAGTCACTGTACTATGACATAGCCGCAGTGTTAAAACATCAAGAACACTGAACGAAAACGGGATAACTTACCTCCTCCATGTAACCTCGGAACATACTCCACGACACTGACTTTTTTCCGTACAACTTCTCCAAACAAAGTTTCTTCGCACGGTAGAGGGTGGTGTATGGGACCTTTGTGTTGGCCACTTCTGCCATGACCGCTTGCAGCGCCTTGGGCTTCACCGACGGGTCCCTGGCAATGGTGCTCTCAATTTGTCGTGCCATCCACCTCATGGAACGCACGGGGTTACCTCGGCCGAGGCCGGGGTCACAAAGATGGCCATCCACGAACGAGGTGATGTTGACTGCTCCGGACTTTTTGTTGTACCCGGCACGAACGATCCACGGGTAGTTTTTTGTTGCAAACTGCTTGCACCGCGCCACAAACCAAGTGGGGTCGCTTTTCAACCACCTCAGCGCCATGCGGTTGTGTACCGCATACTCTTCCATTGCGGCTTTGCATGCGGCCCTGATCTCGAATGTTGAGCCACCGGGGAAGTCCACAGCAGCCTTCTACTTCTTTGGGGTAGCACGTGGGGTGGGGTTAGAGATGCGGGCGGCGGCAGCCCTCACCTTGGCGTTGGCTGCCTTTACCTCATCGTCAGAACCGACGGGCCTACCCTTGGTAGTGTGCATACACCTCCTGACACGGGACATCCTGAGGGGACCCTCAGCTTCAGGGCGTGGGGCCCCGTCGAGTGCAGCTGCCGGTACATCGTCGTTCTCGGCACTTGGTTTCTGCTGCGTCAAGCACGGATCATCTATGGCGTCGTCATCGCGATCGTCCGTCGGGAACCAGGATGATGTGACAGCTCCGCCACCTCTCTGGTGCGTGGTCCCTGTAGGAAGCCGCGAGCAACCTAGAAGCAAGAAACATGGGGAGCAGTAACTGTGATAGGCAAGACAGCCATGGTTGGCACAGTCGACATTGAGTGAGAAGTCGCTAGGAAAAATTGAGTCACATGGTGCACCCTACCTAGGTGATGGGGTGGGAACCGAGAGCGAGCGAGGAGCGAGCTCGATCTTGCTCTCGGCACCCCCCCACCGTGCTAGGAGTTGGCAAGCTCCCCTCCAAGGAATATCTTGCTGTCTTGTATCTCGAGTCACAACAAGCAAGAGCAAGGTCCAGGATGAACCCGAGTACCATTGTCACAAACAATGTTTGCCAAGGCACAAGATTGTGCCGATACCACGGGCTGTAGCACGGTGGGTCTACTGATCACCAACCGCAATGGAGGCGTTGCCTGAAGACAGTCTTCTTGCTCAGTCACTTGCATCAGTGAGTGTGCAATGGGCCAGAGATCACCACATGCCATAAACCAACACTCCCCCATGACCCGCAGCCGACACACACGTAGACAAACACACAAGGACAAGGGTCACAAGACGTGACACACGCTGGACTGTGCACAAGAGGACACAAGAGATAAATCAGCCAAGACCATCACGCGCACAAAGAAGACCAACGGCGTGGACTGCTGCCTTAAAGACGTTGCTACTGAGTGCCTTCGTGAGGAAGTCAGCTCTCTGCTGTCGGGTGTCAACCCAGACAATCTGGACATCACCTACGGCAACACGCTCACGCACAAAATGATGCTCAACATTGATATGCTTCATGCGGGTGTGGTGCATGCCATCATGTTGTGCAATTACCTTGGTGCTCTGGTTGTCACAGCGCTGTGTGATGCAACGTATGGGTACACGGAGCTGCCGCAAAAGTCGACATAACCAGATGCTTTCACACGTGCCTGCACCCAATGCAACATACTCTGTTTTTTTGGAGCTACGGGCCACGCATCCCTGCTTACCACTTTTCAACGACACAGCAGTTCCCCCAACAAGGAAAATGTAGCCAGTGCGACTACGGGCATCAGCATCGTGAGCCCAGTCGTTGTCAGTATAGCCGTCCACAACCACAGGCGGTTGTGCCCAATAACAGAGACCTGTTCGAGCAGTGGACAACGCGTATCGCACCACACGCAGAGCGGCCTCCATATGCCGTGCACGAGGGTACTGGGAGAAATGTGCAAGAACGTTCACAGCGAAGGCGACATCTTCTCTGGTCGTGATTGCAAGATACATGAGAGACCCAACCACGAGAAAATAGTCGGTCACATCAACCGTCTCCCCCAGCTTTGACACGTCCAGTGTCTTCAAGAGCCTCTGACCAGCTAGGGTCATGGGCGTGGACGCCGTGGGCACTGCATTGAGCAAGGGAGCGAAGCGCTCACCAAGAGTACGAACGTGCGCTGCTTGGTGGACATGGAGCACGCGCCGAGAGCGGTCTCGCTCAAGCTCCAACCCAAGAAAGACGCGGGCCGGCCCAAGGTGCTTCCTTTTGTACGTCGACTGCAACAGTGATTTGACCGCTTTGATAGCCTCTTGGCTGGGTGACGCAATCAGCAGGTCGTCGACATAGACAAGGATGGTGACAAAAGGATCTGAGCCAGTTGTGACAAAGAGAGATGGATCCACTGTGCTACGCATATACCCACCCTTCTCCATAGTTGATGTGATCTCCTGATTCCAACACCGAGGTGACTGCTTGAGGCCGTAGAGGGCCTTGCGCAGGCTTCAAACCCTGTTGGTGCCGTCGGAGAAGCCTGGAGGCTGGACCATGTAGATCTCCTCATCCAGCTGTCCGTGTAGGAAAGCGTTGTTCACGTCCATCTGCTCCAGTTCCCAATCATGCTAAGCTACAAGGATCAAAAGCACTCGTGCTGTGGTGTAGCGCCTGACTGGTGCGAAGGTCTCATCGAAGTCGATGCCAGGGACTTGTGAGAAGCCCTTTGCGGTAAGACGAGCCTTGTGCTTTTCAAGGGTACCATCGGGCTTGTACTTGCGGCGAAACACCCACCATGCATCAATGGCCTTGTGTCCTGGCGGCAAATCTACCAGCTTGCAGATAACATGGTCATCGAGGGCCTTAAGCTCGTCTTGCATGGCGGCTTCCCAACGCTGAGCATCAGGGGCCACGTGAGCCTGCCAAGTCATCGTGGACTCAGTGGCAGGGGGAGAGACACCAGACGCGACGTGACACTCTGCGACACTACCCTGAGGAGCAGCGTTTAAAGCCCAGGCATGCTCTGCAGTGAGTAACGCATAGCCTAGAGCTGAGCTGGGATGCACGATTCTAGTGGCTGGGCCAAGTACATCCAGACCCGTGGGCACAACACGAGACTGGGCGGAGGGTGCAGGAGGGGGATGAGTGGAGGACGTGGCGGCTGTACTAGTGCGGTGTCGAAGGGGGCAAAGATGCCTGCTGCGGTCAAAAGGGGAGACAGGAGCAGGGCCTGTGGGCTCCTCAGACACGGGCAAGTCTGTGACAGGTTCGGATGACGGGACAGTGTCCGCCGGACTGGCCGGAGCGGAGGCCATATAGACAGGGGACACAGACGAAGGAGCAGACGAAGACATGACAGGGGACGCCGGTGTGCTGGACGAGCTGGATGACGCGTGGGGAAGGGAGACCGGCGTGGGAGGCAACTCTGACAACAGAGCTGGGTTCGAGGATGCGGGTTGCAAAGGAGGAACCGGAGGGCCTGGGGTTTGGCCACCAGAACTAGGACAGACTGCCCCCCCTTCCCAGCCGAGAGAGCGGGCGAAGTCAGCAGGAGGAAGGCGAGCAAGGTCACAAAGAAAGACTGAATCAAAGAACAAGGCATCGCGAGACTCAATGATGCGCTGCCGCACGGGGTCCCAAAAGCGCCAGGCCTTACACTGGGAAGAGACACCCAAGAACGGACAAAGATGGCCGCGTTGGGCAAGTTTGCCGTCGCGAAGATCATCAGGCAGCCACACAGCGGCAATGCTCCCCTAAACACGAGCCAAACGTAGGTCGGCACGGGTGTCAGACCAATGCTCGAAGGGCGTGACAGTGCGAGGAAGCGGCCCATGGGGGACACGATTCCAAACCCAAGTCATGTAACACATCGCTTCAAAGGCGAACAACGGCGGAAGACCGGCCTCCAACAGCAGGGTGCGGACACCGTCAGCGAGGGTGCAATTCCACCACTCGCAGACACCATTCTGCTGGGGTGTGTAAGGAGCCAAACTCTCCAGACACACGCCCTTAGACTTGAGGAAACGGGCAAAGGGTCCAAGGAACTCACCGCCATGATCACTACGAAAGACACACAGGGACCGCTGACAGGCACGTTCAGCCTGGACGAGCCAGGTCGCAATGACAGAACTGACGTCCCTCTTCTGACGAAGAGCAAAGTGTCAAAAAATGACCCCCGGGTGGAGGCAGTTCCAACGTGGCCCGACGGGTCTATTGTGTGTTCACGGCTATGTTTTGTGCGGGTGGTTCTGAGTCTAAGCGTGAGCTTTCTGGTCGCCTCACGGTACATTTCTCGGAGTTGAAGGCATTTGTGAGACAGTCACTTTTGCAAAGGGAATAACGCAATTTTGCATTAACTCTATTAACATGAGAGCTAGTCATGAGCTCTCCAACGCACCAAACCGTGCGCAATTTGGATAACCGTAGCTCCCGCTACGTCAGTCATAGCGCAGCACCCCAAACCAGCCGCTCACTCGGCGGCGCGCACCACGTCGCCCGCCGAGGCGCCTTCACACATCAAGGACCCATCAAAACGCCATTCGGAGGCGCAGATGTCCCTACGCGTAGTGGCGGCGCCCTTTGCGCCTTTGGGGTCTGTTTCGATGAGTTAATCATCGAGTTTGGTGATGGGGATGGATGTGGGTCGAAACCTGTTCGCGGACCTTCAGTCGGAATTTTGACTAAGTCCCCGCGTAACAAACTGTACTACTGAGTTCCGGACTCCGAGCCAGGTTTTTGCCTCAGTCCCTCAGTAACAAACTGCACTCTTGAAATCAGGCGGATCATCCACCGGACGCCTCGGCAGATCTTCCGGAGCAAAATCCCCAGATGGCATTTTGTTACTCGTTCCAGTCAATTATTCACCGGAAGTCGAACTGCCGGCGGCTCCTAGAACCGCCGCGCACATCCCAACTTTGGAAGCCCATATCTCCCTCATTACTAGTCTAATTTTGGTGAAGGAACTTCCATCAAATTCAGCGACTTATCAACTTTTAGGGGCAATCCTCCATTTTAGGATACGAGTAATCCTCAAGTCGCCAGATCCATCGACAAGGATTTTCCTCTCTCTGGCGGCTCATCGGTGCCTCCCGGCGCCGCACTTGGGCATGCAGAGGGGCAAATCTTCAACATTCTCCCCCTTGCACCTGCCACGCCCACTGCTCCTGCTTGCTCTTACTCATCTTCCGCCGCGCCCTCCAGCCCATCATAGCTAGCCATCCCAAGCCCGGCCACGCTCAAAGCGTGCCGGCCCACGGGTTGCGCTTTGGTCAAGCAATCCGCAAGCATGTTGTGCGTGCTGTAGTGTTGCAGCACCACCTGCCCCTTTTCAACCATGTCCCGTGCGTAGTGGTAACGCACGTCGATGTGCTTCGTCCTCCTGTGCTACGTCGGATTGTTGGTCAGTGAGATTGAACCGGTGTTGTCCTCTTGCACCACCGTAGGCTCCTGCTGCGGCACGCCCAGCTCCCCCAGCAACCTGCGGAGCCACACCACCTCCTTGACCGCCTCGGCCAGCGCGATGTACTCTGCTTCCACTGTGGAGGTAGCGATGCAGTCTTGCTTTCTGCTGCACCACGAGACCACTACACCGGCGAGGAAGAACACGTAGTCGGATGTGGACTTCCACTTGTCCAAATATCCAATGTAGTCTGCATCCGTGTAGCAGACCAGACACAAGGGGTTCGCCTGTCCCTTGCCGTCGAGCCTCAAGCGCGCATGCCGCGTTGCCTGCAGGTAGCAGAGGATGCGCTTGACCGCCTGCAAGTGTAGTGGCCCTGGATCGGCCACGTACCTACTCACTTGGCCCACCCCGAAGGCCAGGTCTGGTCGAGTTGCCACCATGGCGTACATGAGGTTGCCCACCGCCGATTGGTAGGGCACCTTTGCCATATCCTCCCGCTCTTCTTTTGTTTGCGGCGCCATTGCTGCACTCAGTTCACAGGTCGTGGAGACTGGACTGCCAACTGGTTTGTAGTCCTCCATGCCGTACCGCTCCAGCACCTCGGCCACGTATTTGGCCTATCCCAACTCAAGCATGCGCGCCATCCGGTTCCGCGTAATGCTCACCCCGAGGTAGTACTCCAGCTCCCCCATGTCCGACATCTGGAATCTGCTGCTCAGCTGCTCTTTCAGCTGCTGTAGGCTCGGCAAATCCGTCAAGCACACAATCAGGTTGTCCACATAGAGTGCAATGATCTGATGGAGCTGTTTGTCACGCCGCATGTACACGCTGTGATTCGCCTCACAGCGCTTGAAACCGAATTGTGCCATGAAGCTGTCCATCTATTGGTACCAGCATCTGGGCGATTGTTTTAGCCCGTACAAGGATTTTTGCAGCTTACACACCTTGCCCTCCGGCACCTCCACCCCCTCTGGCACCTCCATGTAGATCTCTTTGTCTATGATACCGTTGAGGAAGGCCGTCCTTACGTCCATTTGGTGGAGCTCCATGTCCTTCGCGGCCGCCACCGCAAGGATCGTCAGGATGCTTGTGAACTTGGCGACGGGAGCAAACGTCTCATCGTAGTGCTCCCCCTTACGCTGTGCGTAACCCTTCGCCACCAGCCGCGCCTTGTATTTTTCAACCACACCTTCCTTGTGAACTTGGTCTTAAATACCCACTTATAGCCGATGACCTTGGCATCTTTTGGCCTGTCAACCAGCTCCCACGTATCATTTTCCGTGATGGACGCCAACTCCGATTTGATGGTTGCGTCCCATTGATCCCCTTCGGGCCGTGCAAGCGCCTCTTGCCCGGTAGTCGGCTCCATTGATGCAGCCAGCATGCACCGCGTCATGCCAATCCATCGACCGGTGCTTGCATCAAAGTGCTTCCCAGCTTTTCGCTGCCTCCCGCTGTGGCGCGATAGTTTTGGTGGCGCATCATCGCTCTGCTACAATCCCTCCAACTCTGCACGCTCCGGTTCATCATCGACCGGACAGCTCTCTGAGGATCTCTCTTGCTCTGGCAAAACATCGCCCAAACGACCGGCGCGTCTAGTGGATTTTCCACCGAAGCCCGATGCACACTCTGCCGGGAGTGCGCTCCTTGGCACCCTAGGTGCCTCATCCGCCGGATCCTTCCGGTGGATCTCCTCATCAGCTTGATCGTCATCAGAGTCCTCCGCGTTGGCTCCCACCGCTGGTGCACCTTCGCGCTCTAATGGCGCATCCTCAACTTTGGCGTCCGCCGGCTCCTTCTCGTAATCAAGGAGCTGGAACCACTCCCCTGTCTTTAAAGAGTCAACCACGCCCACGTCGTTGCTGCTGATGCAGCTCTGCTGCTTGTCGAACTCGACGTCTCGGCTGCGGACTACCTCCTCCTTGCGTAGAGCCGGTACGCCTTATGCGCGCTCTCATAGCCAAGAAAGAGATACGACTTTGCCCGCGGATCTAGCTTGCTGTCACGCCTCTGCGCAGCCTGTGTCACCACATGCGCCTTGCACCCGAACACTTTCAGGTGTGCCACACTTGGCTTGCGCCCGCTCCAAACCTCCTGCGGCGTCTTCCAGCCGCTCCTCCCCTTCACCACTGCTATGGGAGTGAGGTTGATGGTGTAGCTCGCCGTACGCAAAGCCTCCGCGCAGAAGCTTTGAGGCAATTCCGCATCCACCAACATGGTCCGTACCATGTTAAGCAGTGTCTGGTTCGCCCGTTCCGCCACGCCATTTGACTGAGGCGAATACGGCATAGTTTATTGCAATTTTATGCCCTGCTGCTTCATCCACCCGCTACAGCCCACGTACTCTCCGCCGTTGTCACTGCTTAGCGCTCTGACCTTCCGGTCAGTCCGCCTCTCCACTGCGGCGACATACTCCTTCAGCCGGTCCAGGACCTCACCTGTCCGCTACATGAAGTACACGAAGAGTTTTCTGCTGTAGTCATCAATAAAGGTGACAAAGTAACGTGCGCCGCTCTTTGACGCCAACTTGAATGGTCCGCACACGTCGCTGTGCACGACCTCCAGCAGGTCCGAGGCGCGATTCACGTTCTCGTTGAACGGTTTGCGCCGCGCCTTGCCCAAAATGCAAGGCTCGCACTTTTTGTGCTTTGCTGCATCTGTCGCCTCTTCCGCACCGTTGATGACGAGGCCGCGTACCAGCTCGCACTTCGCCATCTCCTTCANCAGTCTGCCTCTCCACCGCGGCGACATACTCCTTCAGCCGGTCCAGGACCTCGCCTTTCCGCTTCATGAAGTACACGAAGAGTTTTCTGCTGTAGTCATCAATAAAGGTGACAAAGTAACGTGCGCCGCTCTTTGACGCCAACTTGAATGGTCCGCACACGTCGCTGTGCACGACCTCCAGCAGGTCCGAGGCGCGATTCACGTTCTCGTTGAACGGTTTGCGCCGCGCCTTGCCCAAAATGCAAGGCTCGCACTTTTTGTGCTTTGCTGCATCTGTCGCCTCTTCCGCACCGTTGATGACGAGGCCGCGTACCAGCTCGCACTTCGCCATCTCCCTCACGACTGCGAGTGAGGAATGCCCCAGTCGTCGGTGCCAGAGCTCCAGATCAGCTCCGCCTCCTTTGGCCAGGTTGACGGTGCGTTCCTGCAAGTCTGTTGAATCTGTCGCCGCGGGGATCACCTTGGCCTCCACTATGTAGAGGCCTCCCTCGCGCTTAGCCTCCAGCACGGGCTCGTCGCCACCGTCCTTCCGCACGACTGCCCCTCTTCTCCTGAAGAGCACCTCGTACCCGTTGTCAGTCAGGCGGCTAACACTTAGAATGTCAGCCAAGCCGGGTACGTGCTGCACGTCCTTGAGGAGGCGCTGCACCCGCTTTCCACCAACCACCACCTCCACGTCCACGTCTCCTTGGCCAGCCGCCGGCTCGACCTTGTCGTTCGCGACCACCATGGATTTGCTGGACTTGGTGTAGTTGATGAACCCGACCTTCTTGACCTCGGTATGCTCCTCTGCTCCAGAGTCAAGGCATCGCCGGTTGGCCTTCTTGAGGTAGTGGTTTTGAGTGCCGTTGAGGAGCGCCTTCTTGCCTTTGGCGTCCTTGCTGCCGGTCTTTACCTCCTCGGTACACTCATGGGCCCAATGGCCCTCCTTGCCGCAGTTACGGCACGCACCCTTCTTGGCGCCCTTCTTGCCGCCGCCATGTCCGCCACCTCCTTTGGCCCCGCTTCCGCCACCACGCGTTTTGGTGACGAGGTCCGATGAGGACGACGAGGACTCCCCGCAGCTCCGTCGTTGCGCCTCGTCTCGGATGTACTCTGCGACCGCGCCATAGGTGAGCTTGTCCTCTGCCCATCCTCCCGAGACTGTAATGAGAAGGCTCCAACTGTTAAGAAGGGCCATGAGGAGGGCCATCGCCTGCAGCTGCGTGTCGATCTTCCACCCCACGTCGTTGCATTGTGAGGCGAGCGACTCGATCTGCTGTATGGCGGTGATGACATCATCTCCCTCCTTGATTCTCACTGTCAGGAGTCGCTTCATAAGGAAGCTTTTGTTCACCAGCGACTTGGATTCATGGATGGCACAGAGTTTTTGCCAAGCTTCGGCTGCCAACTTGTAGCCCTGGAAGTAGCCCAACTGCGACTCAGCCGTCCCGGACACCTGCAGCATGAGCGCCTCCGTGTTCTTCTTTGCGAAGGCCTCCTTCTGCGCTTCCGTCGCCGTCGCTTCGTCGAGGACTTCCATTCCTTTCATGACCTCCAGCAGCCCCTTATGCGCGAGGTGCAACTTGAAGTGCCACCTCCATAGCCCGTAGCTAGGGCTACCTGCATACTTCTGGATGGGCTGCGTCTCCTTCTGCGCCATTTACGCAGTCTTCAACTCTGGGACCTCAGAGCTTGACGGCGATGTCGTCCCTGACGACAGTCCCGTCCGCTACGAAAGCCGTGAGCGATGTGTAGACCGGTCAGGGCTGTGGGCCCATAACCCTCCGTCAGAAAATGACACCCGGGTGGAGGCAGTTCCAATGTGGCCCGACGGGTCTACTGTGCGTTCATGGCTATGTTTTGTGCGGGTGGTTCTGAGTCTAAGCGTGAGCTTTCTGGTCGCCTCACGCTACGTTTCTGGGAGTTGAAGGCATTTGTGAGACAGTCACTTTTGCGAAGGGGATAAAGTAATTGTACATTACTTTTTTTAACATGGACATGATCTGATCAATTGTAGGGCTGGTCATGAGCTCTCCAACACACCAAACCGTGCGCGATTCAGATAACCGTAGCTCCCGCTACGTCAGTCGAAGCGCAGCACCCCAAACCAGCCGCTCACTCGGCGGCGCGCACCATGTCGCCCGCCGAGGCGCCTTCACACATCAACAACCCATCAAAACGCCATTCCGGAGGCACAGATGTCCCTACCCGTAGTGGCGGCGCCCCTTGTGCCTTTGGGGTCTGTTTTGATGAGTTAATCATCGAGTTTGGTGATGGGGATGGATGTGGGTCGAAACCTGTTCGCAGACCTTTAGTCGGAATTTTGACAAATTCCCGAGTAACAAACTGTACTACTGAGTTGCGGACTCCGAGCCAGGTTTTTGGCTAAGTCCCTCAGTAACAAACCGGCGGATCATCGACCGGACGCCTCGGCAGAGCTTCCGGAGCAAAATCCCCAGATGACATTTTGTTACTCGTTCCGGTGAGTTATTCACCGGAAGTCGAACTGCGGGCGGCTCCCAGAACCGCCGCACACATCCCAACTTTGAAAGCACATATCTCCCTGGTTACTAGTCTGATTCCGGTGAAACAACTTCCACCAGATTCAGCGACTTGTCAACTTTTAGGGGCAATCCTCCATTTTAGGATCCGAACAATCCTCAAGTCGCCAGATCCGTCGACGAGGATTTTCCTTTCTCTGGTGGCTCGTCGGCGCCTCCCGGCGCCGCACTTGGGCATGCATAGGGGCAAATCTTCAACACAAAGACCCAACGAAAATGGGAGAAGTCATCGGTGAGGCACAAGACATAACGCCCCACATCTCAAAGCAGATCATGGGGAAGGGGCCCCATGAAATTAGCATACACAGGGTTCAGGGGGTGAGAGGAACGTGACTGAGAGTCGGAGAAAGGGGTACGGTGCATCTTACCCTGGGCACAGTCAAGACAGGAGGCAAGACAAGGAGAAGGGAAGGAAGACGGCGACAACCCAAGAGCAGGCTGAAGGCGGAGCATGCTGGTGATAGCATCAGTATGGACATGCGCGAGACGATGATGTAAGAGGCAGACATGCTCCGGGGAAAGAGAGGGTGCAACATGAGCAAGTGCAAAACCGACAGTGGGGGCCGGAGGGAGGAGGGGCATACGATAGAGTTTGTCACACTTAAGGCCATGCAAGACAACACGGCCAGACGAACGAAGACGGACGGTGCCAACGGTACGACTAGCAGAGAAGTTCATGCCTTGATCATCCTGGGACGGCACCGACAGCACGCTGAGTTCCAACGAGGGAACATAGAGCACGTCATGCAAGAACTGCACACCACTGGGGCCGACGAAACGAACGACACCAACACCCTGAACGAGGAGAAGCTGACCAGACCCGGTACGCACAAAGCGAACAGGACCAACCGGGCCCAACGAGACAAACGATGATCGAACAGACGTCAAGTGATGGGTGGCCCCGGAATCGGGAATCCAAAAGCCACCCGACGCACGGACAGGACCAAGAACACCACAGGTCTCCACGGTACCAACGGGGAACTTAGAGAGGGAGGACGGATCACATGCAGCAAGACAGCGAGGTAGCACAACAGACTACCAATGCTCGACCCAAGGAACAGAGACGCAAATGGACCCAAGCACATGACCGAGGGGTCCCCACGAAGCGTAGCATCAGTCTGAAAAGTAGGACCCTTGGCCACATATGCACTACTCTCACCTCACTGATCGCGAAGGCGCAGGAGCTGCAGAAGAGACTGCTCCAGCTGAGGCTCGCCATCGCCATAGACCGAAGGGGCAGGAGACAGGGCCGACCCCCCCGTGGGTGGAGGAAACCACGGAGGAGCTGTGTAGCCAGAGGGAGGAGGGCCGACATATGTTGCTGCACCATAGGGCGGCGGTCAGCCCCACAGGTACGGAACCGGAGGTGGAGCAGGCGGGACACCAGCGATGGAGTAGGCCCGTGCGGGGGAGGTGGAAGTGGAGGCCGCGGAGGAGACGGAGCTGGAGCGGGAGCTGGACGTCGTGGAGGCACCGGAAGTGCGAGCCCAATGAGTGCGCATAGCGCGAGCAGACGTAGGTCATCCAGGGGAGCGGGGCACACCTGCGCGGAGTGCTCGTCGGACCCGTAGTTCCAGCAGACTACGGCGCCAGGCACACGAGTAGGAGCGGCAGGGGGCTTTTCCTTGCCCTTACCCTTGCCGCGACCCTTGCCTCGACCACGCCCCTGGGCGGCAAGGACCAACACACTAGAGGCTGCTGACGAAGAGGAGGACGAGGACGTCGAAGTTGAGGAGGGTGACGAGGTGGTGGTGATTGCAGCGACACCAGTGATGGAGGAGCGGTGTAGCCGGCGGTTCTGCAGACTAGCCCACCAGGCGGCAAGGCGATCGACAACGAAATCCCACAGAGCACCGATGACTGGAGGAGACTTCGGTGGGACAGGCTGCAAGGCAAGGCGCTGTAGCTTAGTAGGGGCGACATCACGAAGGGGGTCAGAGAGCTCAGGGATGAGCCCGTTGACCATAGTGAAGACAGCCAATAACTGGCCGGGGGCCACATCCCTCAGCTTAGAAGGAGTTTGAGACCGCGCGCCAAATAGGCGTCAGCAGACTCATCAAAGCGCATGAGGAGCGTGTCAAATTGGACCGTCAGAGCGCTCTGAGCGGCTTGACCGGTGAAGGTGGTGCAGCATCGAAGCATGGAATAGGCACCAACAGGATCTGCTGGGCGCCCAGCTAAGGAGTCAGCATTGAATGTGCCAACGTCATCAATTAGGTGCTCAAGCGCCGCGGCAATGAGAGCACGGACGGCGTGGGTAGCTTCAACAAGGACGGGGATGAAGGAGGAGGAAGGGTCA